>BLKR01009409.1:0-120690 GCA_011170035.1 Teleogryllus occipitalis | reverse complement strand
CCAATTTCGCGGAATTCCGCGATGTTTCTAATTTCATTTACTATCTGAATCTATCCTCTTTCGAATCCAGTTATAAAATCATGCCCCAACTTGCCCCATTAGTAAATACAAAGAATTAACTTTTCGTCGAGCACGCGTGACCGCCGAATATGACTCGTCGAGATCCGTCCTGAGAACGGGAACTGCTTTTACAACGCTGTTTCTAGAAGAAAGTTTTGATTCTTTTTACTGAAATAACAAATTTACTCAATATTATAAACAAAAAAAATGAATATTTTTAATTTTTGTAATAGATTAAGACTATTCACTAATATTACATGAACATAATATTTCTGTACATATTATATCTTCTGAACTGGATTACGCACATTTTATTTCATTAAAAATTGTACATAAAGTAATATTTACATAATAAGTGGCATGAAAACTCGTTCTCAGGAAGGATGTGCGCTCGATGAAAGGTTAAATACGTACGTGATATCAAAAAAACTCATCGTAACACTTTTTAAATTTTTAAAAATGAAATCAAAAATTCAATTGATCGGAAAGTAATATTTGCTTACTTAACTCATGTTACATACCAACAATTATTTCTATTACATTGTTATTGTTACAAAATTAGTATTATATTGTTTTCAATGAAATAATACTGTAACTACAGTTTAAATATGGACCAGAAACGCATTCAAATGCAAATCAAATAAAAATGGGTCTGAATGTAGAGCTTTCCTAACAGGATAATGTTAATAGCAAATATAGTAATTCAGCAAGACGCTTTTTTGAGAAGTCTAAAGATTCCTCAGAAATAACGGGAAAAGATGAGGGTTTAATTAAGAAATTTAGGAAAATTTTATTGGCAATTAAATACGTGGATACGCCATCAGCATTACTTTTTATAGTAGTAGGCGCTGGTTTGATTGATTGATTGATTTTTTCGTGTTTCCGGGCGCGTCAACTGCTTAGGTCATTAGTCCCGTGAGTGTAGTGCATGTTTTTTTTTCTCGGGAGATGGCGGTGATCTTCCCCCGCTGGATGGCGAGATTCGGCGCCGACCTACCGCCGGCTAGTGGGGTTACCCCCTAACCAGGACTCTCCCACCAGCGGGGCACCGCCCCAGCCGGGACAAGCTCTAAGCTCCCGACCGGTCTCCCGGAATATGTAGTAGTGTAGAGCATGTTAGTGTAAGTGTGTGTGTAAGGGGAAAGGATATGACAAGGAAGAGGAAGGACAGATCGCGCGCGGTCCGTGGCCCGTTTGGTAGGGTACTGCTCCGGCATTCGCCTGGTGTTGATCGGAGAAACCACGGAAAACTACCGATCAGAGCAGCCGGCCGCTAGAATTCTCCTCCAGACAGCAGCTGAATTCGACCTAGCTGAAAAGCTAGTGTCGAAAAACCTGCCGCCGTCAGGACTCGAACCTAGGACCTCCCGGTTAGAGGCGCTGCAGTGACATCAGTTGATGCACTGAGCTACCGCTACCGGTAGTACGCGCTGGAAACTGTCAAGAAATGTTTCCAAATATTCATGGTATTACATGACTAGACTATTCACAAAGATATATGACGGCATGGAGAAGGATTCTCGCGAACATGTTCAAGACTGCACCCAATCCAGGAGATGTTTAATCACCTGTTAAGATCTTCTGTTCCTTTCATTTCCAGCTTGAGGGATCTTCCCAAAAGAAAATTAAAATTCTTGAACAAATATGCTTTGTCTCATTTGCCTGAGCCCAATATCACCGTAGGGAGAAATGTACCCTAGTGAAAAATGTGATCTTCCATTCCGGTTCTTCGGGCACTGTATATGGATTTTCTCTTGCAGAGGGCATGAGATAGCATTAATACCATGCTTCTTTATGCCAAATGTTATCAAGTAATATGTAAGTAATCCCCACGGTTTTCTAAAGTCAATTTTGTGAATTGATAAAATTTAACCAAGTTTATATAGAAAAATGTACATTTATATTTCACAGATTTAAGCAGTGCATTATACTGGTATTATGTTACCAGCTCCCTTACATTATAAAGATAATCCAAAATAATTTTGGTCGTCGTAGAAAACATACTATAGCTCTCAGAGGCTTTGGCCAGGAAATCGCCAAAATGCACCACTGTGCAGCGGGGCACCGCCCCAGCCGCGACAAGCCCTTAGCTCCCGACCGGTCTCCCGGCACGTGTGGTAGTGTAGTGCATGTTAGTGTAAGTATGTGTGTAAGGGGAGAGGACAGGACAAGGAAGAGGAAGGACAGATCATGCGTGTTCCGTGGCCCGTTTGTTAGGGTACTGTTCCGGCATTTGCCTGGTGTTGATGGGAGAAACCACGGAAAACTACCGATCAGAGCAGCCGGCCGCTAGAATTCTCCTCCAGACTGCGACTGAACTTCACCTAGCTCAATAGCTAGTGTCGAAAATCCTGCCGCCGCCAGGACTCGAACCTAGGACCTCCCGGTCAGAGGCGCTGCAGTAACATCAGTTGATGCACTGAGCTACCGCTCCTGGTAGTAAAGCGTAGGAATCTCTGGCCAATCACAAAACCTTTTTCAAAATTTTAACATACCCTTCTAGAACTTTTGTGTAAGAAGAGGGGAAAATACAGGCCTGGGGCAAGCTGGCTAGCGCCGGTGAAGGCGGCGTTCTCAGGCATCAGATGCGTTCGGGCGGGTGCTCAATCGGTCGGGCTGTTGCCCACGAAGTTAGTCGACTAGAGAGAGACAGGCGAGTATCTTGTTTGGGATTATTGCCTACAAAGTTTTGAGTTTGTTCTTAATTTGATTTTTAGTAGTTTGTTTTAGGGATGGGTCCTCGATACTTTCGATACCTCGATACCCTCGATACTCAGGTGGTATCGATAGCGATCAATACTTTTGGAAAATTACTCGATACTTTTTCGATACTTTCAATTTTTTATGCCAATCCCCATCTCTTCTGATTTTACAGAATAATTTCTTAACATTCTTCTCTCTCCTTTATTTCTTCTGTCAACAACAAGGAAGTTTCCGTCTGTTCGGATTCACTTACAGTCGTTGAAATTAGCCAACGTTGCAGCGTCCGGGCGCCGTGTCCCGTTGTTTATCGCCTAGCGCCTGTCATCATCTCTTGAGATAGTCGCAAAACGCGACCAATTTAGCATTAGGAAACTCTTGCTTGTAGACTCCCAGGCAATCTAGTAGCGTCAGGCACGATAAGCAATGTGCTCGATGACAGCATTTCTTCCGGGGATACTCCTCTTCCTCAGCCCACCGTGGACGCATCTGACGGAGCTCGTGAATTCAGTTCAGTTCTGCCTTTTAAAGTGACGACTAGGTTAGTGCATTCCATATACAAAATGAGTGAAGTGTGGAATTATTTTGAAGTGGACTCGAAAGATAACAATCGTGCTATTTGTAGAATAATAAAAAACATTTTCGCGTGGTGGAAAATCACACAATACTAGTAATTTAGAAAAACATGTTACATCGATACACCGGGTAGTATTCAGCTTCACCGAACACAAGAGGGCCAAGCCAACTAATGCTGCACGGGATGTTGGAAACGTCGCAGATCGTACGAGTGAAGTGATAGAAGTTGATGACCCATCGCAGATCGTACGAGTGAAGTGATAGAAGTTGATGACCCATGGCCAGTCCTCTCAAGATCCTCAAGTTTCAACACAAATCAACCAATACTCGTTGATTTTTTGGACACAAAAAACAAATTTAAACCAGGAGACAACCGTGCCAAAGCAATAACAAGAAAAATTGCTTACATGATATGCAAAGATAATCAACCGTTCAGTATTGTTGAAGACAATAGATTCAAGGAATTAATTAAACATCTTGAACCTTGATACACCATGTGCACAAGAAAATATTTGGCGAATCACTATGTCCCCCAGTTATTCGAAGAAGTGGAGAACAAGGTCAGAGATCAAATCCAGGAAGCCGAGAGAGTTGCAATCACCACTGATTTATGGACTTCAACAGCCTGTGATGATTATATGAGTATTACAGTGCATTTCATAGACAAAGATTTTCAACCTCATCACATCTGCATCGAAGTAATACCTTTTGAAGAAATCAGTCACACAGGAGCAGATATTGCAAATTTTCTTCGAAACACTTTCAAATTATGGAGTCTGCAAGATAAGTCAGTAGCCGTAATTCACGACAATGCTCGTAATGTAGTAAGAGGAATCAATGATCGAAGGACATTTTCCGCATCCTTCATGTTTAGCTCATACCTTGCAACTCGTCGCGAAAGAGGGACTGTTGAACAATACTAAAATTCAGAAAATTATGCTTTGTGCCGTAAACTTGTGGGGAGTTTCAAACATTCCTCTAAATCCACCAAAGTGCTGAAAGCGGGCCAGAAACATCTTTCTGTACCTCCATATCGTTTAATTCAAGACGAGTCGACGCTATGGAACTCAACTCTACACATGCTCCAAAGACTTCAGGAACAGAAGAAGGCTATTGTTTATGCTTCTGCCGACTTAAAATTGCCAGTTCATCTCTCAACTGAGCAGTGGGAACTTATTGATCAACTCATTAAGACTCTAAACATTTTTGACCAAGCAACACTAACGGTCAGTTCGCCTAATGTGTCAGCATCTGAAGTTATTCCTATTGTAAATAGTATAATTTGTGAACTAGAAAAGCCAAATGAAGTTGATTCAGGACTTGCTGCTGCTATGCTGGAATCTTTAAAAGTAAGATTCAAAGATATAGAACTAAATGAAATATATTCCATTGCTACGTTGTTAGATCCTAGACTGAAAGGTCGAGTATTCCGCGAGAGTGCTGCGTTCGAGACTGCCCAAAAGAGATTATTGAATCTTGTAAGTCAGGAAGCAGATCCAGTGGTTTCAAAAGAAGAGGTAAGAGTTTCTGATTTCTAATTTTAATTTTAAACGACCCTATTTTTTCATCACGATTTCAATTCTCCGATATTTCAATAGTTAAAACAATTAAAGTCACTCTGTATAATTCCGAATAACTCATTTTCAGTATCTGCAAGATTAATTTCAAATTAAAGACATGCATTTATTGTTCAAAATTTTAATACATTTAATTTATTTTATAGGCATCCTCAACTACTGAATCCCCGAAAATGCATGGCATGTGGTCTCTTTATAGGAATATTTTAAAGAGAGACCACGAAACATCATGCTATGTACACGAAACCCCAACTCAAGAGGATGAATTAAATGTGTATTTTAGCGAGGACTTGCTTCCTCCTGATGCAAATGTACTAGCTTACTGGAAAAACAAAGTGACTCCCCAATTTAAGAAAAAGTGCTGTTCGATACTTGTGCATTCCACCAGCTACAGTGTTTTCGGAGAAACTTTTCAGTACAGCTGGATTGATATGTAACAAAAAAAGGAATAGAATGGACCCAGAAAGAGTTAGAATGTTAGTTTTCCTTAAGATATATTATACCCCAAACTTACAAAAATGTAAAATATTGTTTAATAATTATTTTATACATATTAATTGAATCAATATATCTACAATGAACACAAAAACATTTCGAAAAAAATTTTGAAAATTTATTTTGGGAGATATCGAAATTTTGTTTACAGAAATAGACACTGAGCTGTGACGTCATAATTTTAAAACTACTTGCTCTATTAGTTCAATTCTTTTTTTCTTGATAATAGATAAATTGAACTAGTGCCTGAACCAAAACAGTAGATGTACCTTTAGAATTTATATATTTTAAATATTTTTTCTCTCAAAAAAATTTAAAAAAGTAAAAAATATTTTTTTTATGAGTTAATTATTTCAAATATTTAGTTTTGGTTCATGCACTAGATATACATTTCTGAATTATAACAAAAAAAGAATCATAGGGTTATCTTACATAGAACTGGGGATACGATGTTTCAAGTTTCCAATGACAGCCGAAAAGTCAACTTTCGGGAAAATGGCTTCAAAAGTTTGTAATACTCTAGAAAGCTCCAGGATTGTAAGTTATGCCTTCTTTTTCTACGTCCATATCTTCTCTCATTTTTCTTCTTCCTCTTAACTATCTTCTTCTATTCTTATTTTCTGGTGTTTTCTGTTTTTGACTTTGTTTAATTTTTTGTATTTCACATTTTTTCACACCTTGCAGCATGTGCTTTCCAGGTTCCATGAACAGCCTTCTGTATAATTCTAATTCTACTTTTGGCCCATAATTGTAATGACACACTGCATCCATTACACCCACATTTACATTTTTATTCCCACATACGTTTCTTTTGGACATCATTGCCAAACCATTCCATTGAATCATTCATTTGTATTTTGGGTCTTTCCATGAAGACATTCTTCAAGCATGCTTCTTTCAGTAAATCTTCTATATACCTTTTCTACTTCTGAAATTATTGGTTCAGGCAGTTCATATTTATGTTTGTAATTTTTATTTTTCATTTTTGCAACTTGGTAAGAACACCAACTGTCAATACCTTTGGGACATCTGTCATCTGTCGCGATGCGGTGACGCCTAAAGATCTACGAAGTGCGCGACTCTGGCGCGACTGACAGTTCGAAAGAAGGGAGCGTGACTCCAACGCAAGGCTTCATATATATCCAATTAAAAAAAAAAAAAACATCGTAGAATAAAACGGGCTTCGCCATATTCAAGAGAATATATTAAAGGTTATAATTCTGTTAAAAGTCAAAAAACGGATTTTTTTGCGATTTTCCCCTATTTTTGGGGTATAATATACCTTAATAAGAATCTTTAAAAATTTAAAAATGTGTTCACCTCAATAGTTTTAAATATTAAAATAGTAAATCCATGTATGTATGAAGAACGAAATCCTTGCAATTCTGATTAAACCATTTTTGTTGTTGAGTCTTAAAAGTAGTACGGTATCGAGTATCGAAGCTCTCAGACAGGTAACGGTATCGAGTATCGAGAAAATCTGGTATCGACCCATCACTAGTTTGTTTACCTTCGAATACTCCGCTATGCGCCGATGTAATTATTCTCTCTATCCTGTCGTACTAGTAATGCACGTTTATCTTAATTACGTGGTGTAATTTCGATTAAATCGGGAATATTATTAACCGATAAATATCACGCGGTCCGTCTCACAACTGGAAGCTGAGCTGTCGCGGCCTCGTTACGTCACGTCTGTCGAGTTGGAGGGCGGACGGCGACCCACGGCCTCCGCCAACAAAGGGATCCGGCCAACTCAGGGGAGCGCCCTGACCCTATCCTCCGGACGAAAAGGAACCACAGCCGAAGAAAGTGAATCTTCATAGATGGCAGTGCGTCCGTCTGCAACTAAATGGTGATATCAATGAAATGCCGAGCCACGGCCTTCAGCAACGCTCCTCAGGCAATCTTAATAACAAAGACTCTTGCTTGATTAAAATTGGAAAATTTCTCAGGGAGCATTGGCCGCGCATTGGCCTCTTCCTAATTAATGTTCATCTTCAATTTGTTAATTTGCTATAATCCTAATGAATAAAATTTTATTGTATTGATTTTTGTACTTAGAATTAAGGGTTAGGGAAGGGAAAGTAGCACCGCTGAGCTCATGCACAATCTGTTAGCAAACATTTTTAGTAATTTGGGTGATTCTATTCTAATTTCCTTTTTAAATTTTGATTAAATTTCATGTTCTTTTATAATATTTTATTCTCATTTCAAAAAGTAGCTATGTCCATCCACCACCCCTATTTCAGGCTCTCACCGCCTCCTGAGCTAGCTGGCATCTTGACTCAGGTAAGAGGGGAGCAAATTGACGTTATATCTGACTCACCCAACGTGCTGTCGAAGACACCGCCATCGTAATAATCATGTTTATTAAATTTCGTAAGGAGACCGTATTATTATTATTATTATTATTATTATTATTATTATTATTATTACTATTATTACTATTATTACTATTATTATTAACTGAATAAATGCTTTAGAAATTATTGAAATTTTATTGTCTTTATTGAAAATTAAAGAATAGAAACTAGTGGGGCTAAAACAATACTACAAGCTATTAGACTTACTTTCTCACCCTCAGTAACATAATACTATTACGGTTACGTAATATTATTTTACAGTAGTTTCCGTCTGAATTAACTTCTCAAATTCTTCATGAGGCGCGGAATTTCGAAGCAGGTGACTACGACACGCCAAATTACACACACACACACAAAAAAAAACTTATATTTTCGAAAAATTGAGCATGGCTTTGTTTGAAGATCTGTTTTGGATGAACACATTTCATTAAGAAAAAAAATCTTAAGAATTGTAGTCGTGGGAAGACGCCAACAAACACTTTTTTTCCAATTTCCGAAAAATCAGGATTTCAATGAACCTTAGTCCTGCATCAGTCTTTTAAGTATCGTTTACGCTATCCGAGGTCAAAATTTAATAAAAAATATAGTGCCGTTTTTTAAGAAATAATGTTTAAAAAATAAAAATTGCCTAAATTTGACATAAAATTACGCAAAAAATACTGATATTTTCGAAAATAAAAAAACATTAGTTGAAGATCTGTTTTTGATGAATACACTTTATTTCGAAAGAAAATTATCTTCATAATAGTAGTTGTGGGAAGACGTTGAAAAAAATTTAATTTTTGCAAGTTTCAAACGAACATAAGACCAAAACCAATCTCTTTAGGGTCCTATATGCTATCTCAGGTAATCAAAAGATTAGATGTCCTTTTTTATTTAAAAAATGCTCAAAGAAAATTTAAAATTGCTTATATTTCACGCAAAATTAATTGAAAAATTGTACATGACCTTACTTCAAAATTTGTGTTTCATTAAGGGAAAAATATCTCTCTTAATTTTTTAGTTGTACGAAGTCGCCGAAATTTTTTTGAATTTTTACAATTTTCGAAAAATCAAATTTTTCAACGAAAATGTGACCTGTAACTTAAACGTCCTTCACACTATCCAACAACAAAATTTAATCAAAAAATTCGGAGTCTTTTTGTTGAAAATCTTGAAAGTGTCCTTGGGGCTGCTTGTAAAGCACCCCCAAAATTAAAACATCGGTTTCAAATTCAAGGAACCGCGCCATTACCCAGATCGATAGAGGAATATCAATTTTGGAGAAAATCAGCAGAACGGTTTAGCCACTAGCGTTGTTCACAGGACGGACGGACGGACGGACGTTTTGCCATCAATCGATTTTTAGGTATCAAGAACCCACAAAATATGAATTCAGACTACACCACGTGATAGAGGATTTTTTTCTTCTGAACTTAGCAATTGGATTTATCCTTTATTTTTCGTTATCAGTGTTCGGCAATAATATATTTTTTGTCGAAACTTTGTCTTTTTTTCCCCGCAGCATTACATTACTTTCTCTCCACTGCGTAAGGGCTAGCGAGAAAGTTAAAAGGGCGGCACGGAGTGTGGTACCTACGGGCGCCCCATGTGTAATTCCGCCACTGTTAAGTGCTTTCGGTGTGATAAAGTAATGTTTCTAAGAAAAATTATCTGAAAAAACAACTAATTAAGTTGCTTAATTAGTATTACGTACTGTCATGAAAAAATGCTTCATTACTTTAGAACAGGATCATGAATGCACCAGACTAAACCGCCACGGTGTTAACGCGCCGCGCAATTGTCACCGTTGTTAGTTCTCAGATGCGCCGGTCTCTTTTCAGTACTACACTTCGTTTGGACGGGTTCATGATAGCTCCATGGTCGGGTTATACTAAAATACATCGGGTGATTATGTGAATGTTACAAAAATTGCCAATACAAAAAAATGAAAATAGTGTATGTCGATTTTGAGTACGTATGTCCACGCGAAAGTAACATCTTCTATACTAATTAAAGTGAATTCAACGACGTGTAACCGACATCGATCAGTGGCGTGCATTCCACGTAAGCTAGGTATGCTGCGCCTACCCTGGAGAAAAGACAGTTAAATGTAATTATTATATTTTGAAATCACCACTCACGCCATAGAGAATTAAGCTTGGCTTTTCAAATTCTGCCAAGGAAGGGTACACTGGCTCGCGTAGGCGCGCGGCGCTTCATTGAGCATAAACCAGAAAGCGGTTGAAAGAGATGGAGGTAGTAGGCGCCGCAACCCGGCCCGAACTGAGCATGACGTTGTTCTCCATCTAAATACATTAGGCAGTTCGCGCATGCGCTCTTGACTTTCTGGAAGCTCCATTTCGTTGCAAGCAGCACGCTGGTAAGCGCCGCCACCCGGGTCCACTGCCGCGGCACGCCGCCCAGGCTTGCTCTGAATTGATCTTGCAGATGAGTTCGCATGCGTACGAGCCGACACACAGGTGTAAGCGCCGCCTGCCACGGTCTTTTTCTTTTGAATTTATTTGATCTGTGCGTGTTATTCACACTGTGCATATTATTTTTGAGTGACTGTTATTTTTGTGTGCACTGTCTTTTGTGCTACATAACGGTGTAATACTGTGCTATGGCAGAAAATACATTTATAATTGAGGATACTAAAAAAAATGTATTCAGTTGTATATTTGTGGAGAAAAGTGAATTATTCGTATAGGGAGGCCTGTTCCAGAACATGTCTTTTGTCAGTTCTTTGCGCAAAGAAAAGGGAAGGGAGCATTTCCGCTACTTTAACAACTCAAAATATGAAAACACCAGTTGGTTAATAGGAAACAAGAAACTAATAATTTATCTTGCTGGGCCAGGATCAGTGTTTTCCCATGTTCATAATGTGAGGAATAAAGAACGCTATAAGAATTTGCAGTCTCTTAAAAACAATCACAAAAATGATCGATAACAGAGTCAGTTGTATCCTCTTATTCAGCTGGCCAGTTTTACAGTGTCAACATTGAAATTTAAATTGATCAGATGTAACGCAACATAATTACACAGAACGAATAGTTATATTAAAATGCCTGATTGACGCGACAATTTTTTTTTTTTCAATGCAGGAATTACCTTTCGGAAGGCATCGTAAAATTGAGTTGGTTAGCAAACGCTGCGTTGATCGAACTTCTAAATTTGTTGAGTATGTTACGATCTTACAAGAATACTTAAAATTTGCCAGAACATTTAAAAGGCACTTCTAACAGAATTCAAAATGATTTGATTTTTGCAATTAGAAATTTCTTCAGTAAATCTATTAAAGAAAACATTTCCATGGTTCAGCATATTGCAATTGTTTTAGATGAAATATAAAAAGAGATAATATAGATAAATAAAGATAAAATGGCCATTCATCAGATGCTATGTCGTGAGAGAGAGGGCAGTGCGAAGGAAGCTTCTTAAGAGTCGTGAGTGTTGCCAAATAAGAACGAATAATAGTGTCTCTTATACGGGATGCAGCGTTGGTTACGTTCCGAAAAATAACTTACAAGTATTGACGACGTGTGAAGCGTTCAAAAGGCAGAGGTCGATAATTGACTTTTGGTTCACTCAAAATTGTGGGCGCGTGTGGGGGAGGAATAACGTTATTCCAGACGACGCAATAATAATAATAATAATATTAATAATAAATATATAAGTAATGTCTTTTTGATATGATTTAATTTAAAACGCAGAGAACTGAATAAATTTTCGTTTGTCTTCCAAAACAGGCTCCAAATCGCACTCTTGCTATTTACAGAGCTTACCCAGTCAAATTGGTCACAGCACGCCCCTGACATCGATACCACAAAAAGTAGCGTATGAATGATACGAAATAGGCTCTTCTTCAGAATTGTTGCAGTGTCCTTGCAGGGTTTGTTCAAGTTTAACACAACCCAAATGCGGAAAATTAATAATTTAAATAATATGTTTGTTGCACCGCGACCATTTTTCGCCTCTCGCTTAGAGCATGTGGTTCCTAATATATTCCGCCAGAGCCCAGTAGTTCTGCAGCAAAACTAGTACCTAATTTATTCGCTAGAGGTCAGTAGCGGTGCAAAAGATTAAAAATTCATCTACACTTGGAATCTGTGGCATCTGTGGGTAGTATCCACAGAACACTAAATGACACTAGTGGAATTCGGATTCACAGAACACTAGTGGAATTCGGCACGACTTCTTTCTTGATTCTGCCACAAGGTGTCGCATGATCGCGATCTCAAGCAGTGCTGCAGATCAAGCGGCAGGAGTGAGAACGACGCAAAAACTCATGCCGAATTCCATCTTGGAGAAACTATCCTCAGATGCCCCGTTAGAAAAACCAAAGTACAATAGCAATGTATTGTAAAATAACATGAAAGAAAATTATAGTATTTTCTTAACATTTGCACCAATTACGTTAAAAATAATAATTTTAAACACCGTGGTTTATATAAAATTGCTCTTTTCCCTTATTCGCAGGGACTAATATGAAGAAAGCCCAGGCAACGCCGGGTATTTTGCTAGTTTTTCATAAGTTGCATTTTAGTCCTTCCCATGATGGAAATAACCATGTGTGTGTTATTTCCACCATGATCCTTCCCTTAAAAAGGTGACGAGAACAGTATTATGCACGGCAACATATTAAGCAAAACAACACTTACCAACGTAACAAATGTAAACCAAACTAATCAAATTCAAAACAACATATCAAAAATCACATATTTTGTTTTATGTAATATTACTGTGTCAGGTTGCATTCTCTAAAATATATTGAACGCAATTCCATGATAACTTTTATTACCAGATTAAATAATTTCATTCGCTTCGTCGTACTATTAGTTTCTTCAGTTCTCATGGCTGCACTCTGAAAAATGCAGAATGAAATGATCACTTAGTGGCATTATTAAACGCGGTTCCATGATATATTAAAAGGACAAGGATTATTAAATCATGTACATTTGTAGGAGACCGTTTTATAAAACAAATAAATAAAATCTGATTGACAGAGGTGTAAATTTGATTGTGGAGGTTTGAAATGGAGGTTAGGGATCTTTGTATTAGTGTTATGGTGCAAGAAAACGTAAGAAGAGAGATAACTTTTCTCTTTGGAGGATACTAGTTAAAAAACATGCAAATACTTCGTGTAATAATGGTTCGTAAATTTTTAATATTATTCAAATTAGTTTAGTTATTTAAATTTACATTAACATCATTATTATTAGCGACTAATAGTGTGTTATAGAAATAATATGAACATTACATATCCCACATACATCAACAATATATTCAACAAATCAATACTACAGAACATTTTAATAACTCAAAACGCAAAACAACATTATTATGCTATTTGATTATTTAACGACAAATATTACGAAAAAAGAAGCACACACTCTTTAGTATAATACAAGAACGAAGGTCCTTCAAAATGTTTATATTTTTTAAATATTTTAAATTTCAATTGATATTTCATTTTCCACAATAAATTTTGCCCGCTAGATTCTACGTGCTCTAGTAAATATCAAATTCCAAATAGAAAGCATTCGTCTATTAAGAACAATACTTATTAAAAATGTCTTCAAACGTTTAATAGCTCTTCAAAATTTAATAGGTAGTACTTGACTTATGTAATAATATAAATTAATATTTGTTGGAATCTAAATGTATGATAAAACAATGATAAACAATGATATACCTAGGTTTAAATACAAAGTTAAAATAATTACCTGCATTTTTCAAAAATCCCAAAAAACTGTTCAATGCAGTTTTACATTTCAACTACATGCACCATGAATGATACGCAATTAATAAATTTTAAGGTTACACTTTGTAATTCAGTCCATCCTCAAATGGAACGTCTTTGTAAATGAATTATCCACATAAGTAAATTCGTTATAATACGCATTCAAAATTCTTTCAAAAAAAGTCAGTCCTCAAATAGCTTAAATGTCAGTCCTTAAATAAGCTTAAAGTCAGTCTTCAAATAGCTTAAACAGAATGTACTACAGTCCCGCCACAGGTATTTCGTAATGTTCGGGGGAAGCAAAGTGGTTTAGAATTCACGCTTTTAGATTACAGAACTAGTGGTGGTAAAACAGCACGTGCTTTCTCTCCTTTAACAATGGTTATGTAATACTATTTATACCACAATTTCTCTCCGAATAAACACATCTCAGTCATAATTTTTGTAAAATTCATTACAAATCGTAGAAAATTTGGTGCGAAAACTAAATGTGTTCAAGCAAATATCAACACAAAGACAATTACAAGTGCTTCTCATAAAGCTAAATCATGCCATAACAATGAGATGTAATTCACACAAATTTGCGACTCGCAACGCGGAATGCAATTGTTGCATTCCAATATGATATTCACTGAAGGCTAGGAAATTTTATTTCATATATCTCAAATAGGTTTTAAAGAATTTCTAAAATATTAATTTGTAAACTTATAATAACATCTAAAAAAAACTTGTATGTTCATAATTGTAGTTGTAGGAAGACGGCTAAAATTTGAATTTTCTCAATTTTCGAAAAATTAGGGGTTTCAACGAACCTGACACCTCCGCCAATCTCTTTTTTATCCTTGAAAATAGATTTTATTACATGGGAGTTTTTTTTGGTTTTTTTTTTCTCTCCCTTTCAAAATTCAAAATTTAAGTAGTATATGACTTAGTGTAGGGATCACAGAATTTTGAAAATGTGCACACAATTCACTTTTCCCCATAGCACGTCATACGCAGTTTTTAACTGTTTTTTTACGTAAAATAAATAAAAATAAATAAAAAAATAAATCTCTCAAACGTCCTTCTCATTATCCAATAACGAAGTTTAATCAAAAACGTTGGAGCCATTTTTTTAAATTTTGAAAATGTCCCAGATGCTTCATATAAAGTACCCCCAAAAATTGAAATATCGATTTCAAATTCAATGTGCTACTTAATACAATAATCACGTTAGCTCCTAAATGAATGAAATAGAACGTACGCCTTGTGCGGAAATTTCGCCGTTTGTTTACGTTAAAACGGTTTGTCGTACGTGAAAAATGAATAGAACCGTTTTTGTAGTTGCATTTTTTTTTCTTGTAAGCTGCTCAATTAACCTCCGAGCCCTAGAAAACGAGACTTTTTCCATAAACTCTTTTTGTGACCTTGGACCTTTTTGTTTCTCAGTTTTGAAATTAAATAGGTAGTTTCAGAAAGGGGAATGAATTTTGTTCGTTCTGGCACTGTGTGGAAGAGGTTTGCTAACTCTTTTGTTATATTTTGAGTAAAATTATCGTTCGAGGAGAAATTGATTGTAAATGATTTCTCAAAGTGTTTTCCTAGTAGTTCAACTTTATCTGCACCATTGATTAAATTACATACTACTGCACTAATCTCCTGCGCATATTAAAGAAAAAAGTTCTACAGGATTGACCAAAAATATACAAACATTTTTCATTTTACCAATTTGAACATGAGTTGTGTAAATAATCAAATTGAGAGTCCTAGTGAAAAAGTTGCCCTACTACCTAGAGAATTATTTAAATTTGCTTTCCTCCTTGCAGTTTATTTTCAATGGGGCGAATTTGTTCTTCGGCAAGTTGCTCTTGTCTCTGGGTAGCCAATTCAGAATTTGTATATACTGCCCATCTCTTAACACTTGTAGACTGTTTTGACAACTGTGACTTTCGTTTCGGCATTCTTTCACACAATTCAGTGTTCACACGTTTTAGTAAAAGCCTAACAGTTACATAGCCTTAATCAAATCCCATGAATTTAGTAATAATTCTTGAGATAGATGAAATCAGTAGTAGTTCATTCTCTGGTGGCGTGCAGATAAACTACTGACATTGATGCACTCATGAATCTGTGATGTAAAGGTAGGCGAAAATGTACAGAAAAGTAATTATTTTGTAAATATATTGTGGTTTATGTTTAAATCATAGCATATAACACTCTAGACCGTTAAAGGAAGCTAGCACAAAAGTTTCATCGGTATTGGTTCAGTAGATTGAGAGGTTATCGCGCTGTAAATCAAAGCACTTCTGTCTTTATATATTAGTATAGATATAGATATATAGTAATTTACTGCCTGATGTAACGGTAAAGCGCACAAGTTAATTCGATAGACCTGAGCTCGAGTCTCGGAGTGCAAAAAAATCCTGAATGGAATCATTTTGCTGGTCATGTAGTAGTACAGAATCACAGTGCCGTTACAAATAATGCGAGAAAGTATGTGATGTGTAGCGTCACTAGTTTCATGTATTCTTAGCTCTCTCAACAATGCTGTTCGTTTCATTCAGCTTGTGATGATGATGAGAAAAATATACCTAACTCAGCGGTCAAAGTAGTGTTTTGTACGCACTTATGAAGTCTCCTCACTCGGGTTTCAGTTAATGTGTCGGCTTCACCGGGATCGCGCACAGAATTTTCTGACGGAAAATTAAGCGTGGATTGACAGATCGGGATGTGACTCCGGAGGCTTCTCACTGGATTTTTTACCCTACCTCGCTGTCAGAGCGCTGACAAAGCGTTCTAACTTCAGCATTCCACATTCAAAAAGAGTTGGAACTAAAAAACTAGAGTACCTACGCGAGAACTCCCGCAAGTTAAACTCCACCCTCTTCCCTATTTTTCCATTTCCGTATTAAGCCAACAATACATCATTTTCGTCAAAACCTTCTTATCCTGTCTCTTGTACGAATATTACTCCTTGAAATACGAATATGTTCTATACGAATATGTCTCCTTGTAATTGATAACAATAAAATACACCCTTGTCAATTCAAAATATTCTTATTTAACGTTATTTCCGAGAATATAGGTACGCCCGTGTAATTCAGTCGCGAAGAATATCGAGTAATTAGTTTAATTTCACATACAGTTGCAGATTCTACAGTCGCTGAACAGGTGGGGTAGAATCGAGAATCGTCGAAAAAAGTACTAGAATGTTCAAGAAGATCTGTTTCTGTAGATTACGGTGTGAGGAACGTTTCTTTCAGGCCTTTGGCCTCAATATCTTAGTTTTGAAGTCCTAAAACGTATCGTTTAGTAGTTATTTAACTATATAATTCAAAAATGCGGTCGAGGGTTGCATTTGACATGAATATTTAAATGTGTTTTTTTTAAACCAATCTTTCACATTTTCAAAGTCAAAGTGCAATTCGTCACGTATCCGTTAAATTCTCTTTCTTAGAGACCTCATTTATAAATATTGATGGCGTGTGAGAGTCGCAAAAGGTACTACTGAAATAATATAGGAAACGATATACAGTCGTACTTCTAAATATCGAAAGTCTGCATACATCGATTTTTTTTCTGTCTCTTGAAATGTCCATTTCAAAATGTTTTTTTTACATCTAAATTACTTCTATTGAACTCATCATCAACTTTTCTATGCAATAAAAATGTACTACATGTAAATTATGTTTCCAAAAAATAGAGTAGTATAGCTCGTTTGTTCAATTTGAAGTGAAATACGGAAAAGACAACTTCCTCCTAGGCGTTTGTTTTCGTTTGTACAATTTGAATAAATGTCTATAAAATACCAATACTTCGCAACTCCTAATTTGCCGTTTTCTCATAAGATTATGCTTCCTTTTCCATGAGGAATCTGAGTCAATGACTTTTTAGTTGTAGACAAGAATGTTATTATGACAGAATATCCATCTGATGACGTAGTTTCGTGAAGAATGGTGATGATGAAGACGAAGAAGGAGAATAAGAAGAAGCGGAGATGCAAAAACCTTCCAGAATTCACATGTAAACAGCCTATTCGGCAGGGTTTTATGTTGAGAGAACGTTCTAGAAGTATTTCAGTGAATTAATAAGTGTGAACACAACTTTGAACGGAATATATCATACGTACAATATGAAATAATAAATTTTTACTTTCTCGCACTCAAGAAGGAACTTAGGGAAGAGAAAGTTATGTAATGCTGCGCAATAAAACGGCGAATTTTTTACCGAAAAACTTTTTACTCGGCCCTGGCAACTAAAAAGTGGACAAATCCAGTTGCAAAGTTTAGAAAAAAAGTCATCTAACATGTGATGAAGCCAGAATCCCAGTTTTGTGGATCCTTGATACTAAAAAGTCGATTGACGGCCAGACGTCTGTGAAAAACGCTAATGGCTAAACCGTTCCGCTGTTTTTCTCCAATATTGATATTCCTCAATTTATCTAGCTGATGTCGCGGACCCTTCAATTTCAAACTGATATTTTAATTTTGGGGGTACCTGAGATTTTTTCAAAATTAAAAAAAATGGCACCATCGATTTTAATTAAATTTGGTTGTTGGCAGGTCTGAAGGACTTTTAAGAAAATGGTGCAGGTTTAATGTTGGTTAAAAACCCTAATTTTTCGAAAATTGAAAAAAATCAATTTTTTTCCTGCGTCTTTCTACAACTACAATTATGAAGATACAAGTTTTTCTAAATGATATATGTTCATCAAAAAAAGTCTTCAAATAAGATCATTTTGAATTTTTCGAAAACATGAGTATTTTTTGAGAAATTTAACATTAAACTTAGTCGCTTGCTCTGAAAATCTTCGTGATCGTAATTTTACTGGTGTTTTGAGGCAGTTGGTTGCTAAGTTAGAATGTGTACATTGTTTCACATTTCTTTGTTCGTTTCTTACATTGAAGCTTTTGTTATACGTTTGCAAATTAATCTTTTAGAAATTATTTAAAACCTATTTGAAGTAAATATGAAATAAAGATTGCTAGCCTTAACTCGCCAGATCCCAATTTACGCATTTGGATGCTATGCAAGTTAGAATTTTGTATATAATTTAATTTTTAATTTTATTATTATTATTTATTATGTTTAGATTATATTCATGTTATTCCATTATAAAATGCGTCCTTCAATTGTGTTAAATGTGAAAAAAAATGAGCGGTCATTGTTGGTTGTTGTAACCTATTGTTGTAACGCCGCAATTTATTTATTTATTTATTTATTTATTTTTTATTTATTTATTTAGTCAAAAAGTCAAAAACTGTATGTGACGTATGGGGGAGAAAATCATCTGCGCACGCTTTCTTGAGTTTCAGAATCCCTTCCCAACAATTTAACTATTAATAGTTGAAATATGAATAATAATAATAATAATAATAATAATAATAATAATAATAATAATAATAACTACAACAAGTTTAAAAAAGCGAGAGATTAACATTTCAAAAACTAGATATTTTCGTTGCCAAATTATAGAAAACTTATTTTTAACGGTAAAGAAACGAACAGACTTGATTTTTCTGTATTGTTAACAAAATAGAAACTCACCCTAAGCTCTACTACCACTACAAGCAAAAGGAAAGTTCAACAAAACGTGCGCATAGTGAAGCTACATTTACGTCCAGAAGCAAATCAAGGGGCCATCTCAGCATGTGCTCAATGGATCAGGGAAACTGGACAAAAACCCGATCGAGATGGGGGTCATTGACCCGGAAGTACATTATTTGTTACAGGCATATTGAGTCTTTTTTTAAAATTATACAATGCAAATGTAAACTAATTATACTACTATAGTAATATTATATAGTATAGTATACTATAGTATACTACTACTATAGTAATCATTATACTATATCTTGATTTTGTTAAAGTAAACATTATTTTTTTTTTTTTTTTTTGGCGATCAGTATAGTCTCTAATTGTATAGAAACAGTTTTGTAGCAGAAAAGATTTTACTTTTAATTTAAATTTGTGTACCAATTTTAATTGTTTAATTTCATCTGGCAATGCGTTGTAAAGTAACGTACATGTATTGTATATGGATTTCTTGTAGTGAGCTGTTGATACTGACACTTGATGAACATGATTTCTACGTCGAGTGTTGTAACTATAAATATCAGTATTACATGAAAATAAGTTCCCACCGTTAAGTAAGTCAGTTTTGACAAATACTACAGACTCATAAATAAATAGGCAAGGCAATGGTAAGATTCCAAGCTCAATGAAAAGAGGCTTGCACGGATCACGTGGATGGGATTTTTTCATTATTCGGATAATTTTCTTTTGCAATCTAAATGTCTGGGAACTAAAGGATGAGCTTCCCCAGAATATTATGCCATATCTCAGGCGGGAATGTACATTTGCAAAATACACGCAACGAGCTGCATGAAGGCTGACAGAATTAGAAAGAATTCTGAATGCATAGCATAATGAGCTTAATTTAGTGTTTAATTCTGTTATATGTACATTCCATTTGAGGTTTGATTGAATTGAGAGACCTAGAAATTTTGTTACCTTAACATCAGCTAATTGCATATTGTTCATTTTTAATGGAGCATACGATTGCCGATTTGAAACGCAAAATTGCATTGAGACAGTTTTTCCTTCGTTAACTATTAATTTGTTATTACAAAACCAATTTGAAACTTCTGAAATTGTACTATTTATTGTTTCTTTTTTGCAAAGAACATTCGTGTCATCGGCAAACAGAACTGTTCTTCCATTTTTAATAGATGAGGGCATATCGTTTACGTACAACAGAAAGAGGATAGGACCTAAGATCGAATGATAACAGAAGGCGATAATGATAGCTGTTTTTCATTTGTGGTAATTTAAACTAATACAATACCATAGTGCTTAATAATTACTATTATATATTTTTCGATTTATTTGCCAACGCTAACAGTATCATATTATGTATTAACTTTTAATTAATTTACCTTCTCGCATACTTCTTATGAAGAATTTTGTAAGGCTAAAAACCTCATCCGATATGTTCGTGAATACACTGCATACCTTATACAATGAATTCAATGCCAGAAATATATTTTCATTTAAAGTTTTGAATAAGAAAATCTATTGCTTGAAACTATTTAAATTTCGCACCAAATGTTCTACGATTTCAAATGATTTTGACAAAATATGAAGACTAAGATGTGTTAATTCGGAGACAATGTGACATAAATTGTATTACATAACCATTACTAATGGCGAGAAAGCATGTGCTGTTGTAGAACCACTAGTTTTTATTTCAATTTAATAATTTGATCATGTACTATGTAATAATTTCAAATTTGTATTAATAAAAATATGTATGTTTAAAATCTTTTTAGTATTTATTGATTTACTTTGCATTTTACCCGTGAGTTTATCATCAATTCTTTAAAAGTATTAGTTAATATGTATTTCTATGTATAGGATTTTCTGTATATCGAATATCATCGGAACCGTCAGATTCGATATATGGAGGTCCGACTCTCTTCTATTGACACATATTTGCCTTATTGTATTAATTTTTCATTCTATTTGTCTTTAAGAGGTAGACTACCTTGTCCTACATTCAACCTACATCTTTTGACATAACTGTATATGAAGTGAGAAACTAATATTTACGTATGTTTGAATTAGTCAACTATTGACAACAGGAACGTAGCAAGTTCTTTCAAAACGTTTTCTTATTTCAGAGTTTGCTAGTTGTAGTTTGTGTTCAAACTACAATAGATGTCAACTTACCGCAATTACAGTACATTGCAGACCATTTACTTCCCAGTGAATGTCGCAAACTCGTCGCAGCCTTGCATGATAAAAGCTACGAAATTACTCTCGACGTTAACGCAACAGGTATATATTACATTCAAATTGAGTAATTTACATAATTCTTACATTTATGGAGGAACTCCCCTAACTTCCCTACATAATATCCCTATATACATAATACTTAATACATAAAATAGGAGTATTTTTATGTATTTAATACATATACTTAAATACATAAAATAGGAGTATTTAAAAAAGGAAATACTTGAAATACAGATGATAACGAGGATAGTTTCTTTTTCTTTGATTCTGGTAATGAACCTCATTGAAATAAATTAAAAGCCTCTGTCAGCTGTTGAATTTGAATTATCATTTTTAAATTAGAAATATAAATCATTAAAAATGCTGGACAATTATCCGACAACGAAAAATACGTTTATTCCTTATAATTACAGTCCGGGCAATGCCCTTTTTGCCTATTTTATTTCTTTGGATATATTTTTAGGCAACTTACCCCATTATCAATGTTTAGGTCAGAAATGACTTTTTTGAGGGGTTTATAATGCCTATTTTAGAGAAAATTGCATATAGTTGAGCGTTAAGGGCCTGTAAGTGCCAGTATTGAATTTTCCGCATTTTTAACGTTTTGATCACTATATTTTGTTTTCTACAATCATTTCTTGAGAAATCACTGATGAGTAATTTTTTACCAAACAAGTAACAACCGTGTAAAATCTGCCCGGGCGTCCTCCAATCGAGAAGCTCTGTGTTTGTTCTTGCCTGTAACGCGTCGAGCGAGGACACCACGTAGAGATGTATGAGAATTTGACACCTAAACTACTTCGCCGAAGTCCGTCAGGGCGCTCCAGAGAACAGGATATTGCTTTCGTCTTTCCGATCTTCACAATGATTTAGTGAGCTATCTGTTCCACACCCACAACACAACTGTCTTCAAAAATAGCGCTCCAGCATCATTCGCTTTTAGATGGTAGAATTACACAAGATAGGCGGAATTTTTTTCAATAATTTTGTATTGGTTTCAAAGTTTGGTACATGCCAGATCAGTTGCTGTTACTGTCAAGCATGCTGGCAAAAAATATCAAAAAAGAAAGTTTTAAGAAATGGTAAACTGAAGAAAAAATAAAATAAAATACAAAAATAAAAATCTTACAATATAAAAACACTGCAACAAGTGCAAAAAATGCGAAAAAAGTGAGTAAAACTACTCAAACCTTCTTTAGCAAGTGCAGTCAAAAGATGAAGACAAAGAAAGAATTTCAACACTGACTTGTGCCATGCCGCAAATATTCCATTTTCAAAACTTTAAAATCCAACTTTTAACCAGTTTAACCAGAACTTACTTGGCTATCCGGGAGACGCCGCGTCCAGGGCACAGGTGTCGATGTTTCGGTCACCATTCTGCGACCTTCATCAGGGCGTAGTATTGCGCGAAGATGCCTTGCGTGATGATGTCTTAAGTTTCAACGGCCTGCTCCGCGTGGAGCTCTTCCGTTTTGTTTTGTGCTTTTTTTATGCTTTACCATTTTTTCTCGCGGGTGCCCTATGATTGTCTCATGTTGGGCGCCCGTGGTGTTTTGATTGGCAATCAGTTTGCAATTGAGTGTTTGTTTGGCTGCTCCCTTTTATGTGAAGTTCTTTTGTCATTTCCCGCTTAACATACGCTACCGGTCTTCTTTCTTTCCATGTGTTTATTTTTTTTTGGTTAGTACACGTATATTTTTAAACAGTATTTAAGCCTATTTTACACATAACCATTTTCTTAAATCTAAGTGTAAACCTAATTAGATCTTATTTTCTACATATTTACATAGATGCAGAAAATTGAGTTATAAATTAAGAATTCATAATACCTAGTTATTTACACAAAAATAAAAAACAACAAATAATTGAATTATAAATTAAGAATTCCCAAAACTAGCTTACTAATATGAACACTACGTTAATAACATAAAATAGAAATACAGAAGTAGATACTAATTTACAAAAGAAAAACATTGAAAATAATAAATACTAAGATACTAATTAAATACTAAATTGATAAATAGAGAAGGACAATATAGCTTATAGCACATAACAGCACAAAAACATCACAAAAGCAGAGTGAGATAAAGTAGCAGAAGGTAGCACAGAGTGTAGCACAGCACAGAGTATTAAATTTATTTGGGTGGAATTTCCGGGATCTGTTCCTCGCCCGCGGCGCAGCTGACGTGGAAGGAGTGAGGGTTTTGAAGAATTAGGGAGGTTTGAGGACGATGACGTCGGAGGGGAGTTTTTTGGTTTTAAGGTGGGATTTTTTATTGAAGTATTGGATGTAGGGGCGAAGGAGGGAGTGTGTGTCGATGTTTGAAAAGATAGGAGTTCTTTTTATCCGTGGCGAGCGTGTGAATGGTGGAGGAGATAGTGTTTGTGTTGTGTGAGCGGAGAACATTTGCGTAGGCGTCACCTGGCGCTGGTTTCAATGCGGTTCTGATAAAGTAGTTCTCTGCTCGAACAGGCAGCTCGCGGGTCGTCTCAGGGGCCGTGGCCCAGACCTCACATGCGTAGAGCCCCGCACTCCTTACGCACGCGAGGTAGATTCTGATTTTAATTTTCTCCTGAAGGGAGCGGCTCCTGAAGAGCGGCAGCAGGGTGCTGATGCGCCATATCTTCTTACGCGCTTCTTTAATGTGCGCCATCCAGGTGAGCTTGCGGTCGAAGATGACGCCTAGATAGGTGACAGACTGTCGCCACGGAAGAGTGTGAGCATCTAGGCGGATGGGCGCGACGGTGTGCGTGTCGTGGCTGTGTTTGTGTGTGAAGATGATAACTTGGCATTTCTGTGCGTTCAGCGCGAGGCTGTTTTCCGCGCTCCAATCCGATAGCGCGAGTGCGGCGCGCTGCAGCCGTCTGGTGGCAAAGTTGATCCGGCTATCCTTCACAGCGTACGCTATGTCGTCTGCGTAGACGAAGCTATGCACTCCGGTGATCGCCGGCGCATCGTTTATGAAGAGAGAAAATAGGAAGGGAGAGAGGACGGCGCCCTGGAGGACGCCGGCGTGGATGGGGCGAGATGAAGTGAAAAGTTGGTATTTTACAGTGAAGGAGCGGTGGGAGAGATGGCTTGTGATTACGTTGAGAATGTGAAGAGGGATGTAGGGGCGAAGTTTGTGAAGAGGAAGCGGGTGGTGAACAGTGTCAAAGGCGGACGAGAAATCGAAGAAATGAGCGGGAACAGAGCAGTGGCGGTTTAAAGCCGAAGAAGCGAAGCGCCTGCATAGCAGTCCTCTGCTTACGAAAACCGAATTGCTTCTCCCTGATGATACCTTTCTTCTCGAGATCCCGTTGGATTCTCGCGAGAATAATTTTCTCAAGGAGTTTTCCGAGAATCGGTAGGAGAGAAATGGGCCGGTAATTTTCCGGGAGGCGCGAGTTCATATTTGGTTTCGTAAGTAGAGTGATGGTAGCCGCTTTCCATACTGATGAAAAGTACGGCACAGAAATGCACGCTGTGTAAATTTGTGCTAAGAGGTGGGAGACCTTTTGCGGCAAGTGTTTAATCATTGCTCCCGTGAGCTTATCGGGGCCGCCCGACTTCTTCGTCTTTGTGTTTTTAAGAAGGTCGCGCACTTCATCCGCTTCGATATGCCAGTCGTACGAGACGTCGATAGACGGAGCGATGTCGATTTGAATTGCCGCGGCGGTGGCTGTTAGCTGCAGCGAGCGTGAAATGGGCGGGGGCGTGTATCTGTTCGCCAGCATGTCGGCGAACACTTCTGACTTGACGGCGGGGTCGTAGGTCGGCGCTAGGCCGTTTGGGCGCTCGAGAGCGGTGATGGCGGGGGCGGGATTTCTGAGGGCTCGCTGCAGTTTCCACAGGTCTTCTGCGTTATTTATTTGGGATTTTTCGAATTACTCTTCCCACATCGCGTTTCTGTGTTCTCTCAGGAGGCGAGTTGTTTTCCTCCTTATGCGCTGATAGTAGAGTAATTAAAAGAGTCCTAAACAACAGATATATACAAAATCACTCTATAATTTCTTTCATCAACGCAGGAGTTACAGAACCTGGCTAGCGTATGATATACTTATGCAAAGGATTAGAAAGATTTTTAAAAAAAGATAATTTGTAACTTAATTCCAAAACCAAAATATTACTGGGTGCTACAACAATGTATACAAATGTAGTATAATAGACACTAAAATAAATGCACAGAACTATTGCAATCATTTTCAAAGTATATTTATAGTCAAGATGATTTTAAGGCGGGGAAATGGTTTTTATTTTTTTAAGTGCGGCCCAGCGCTCGAAAAAATCTGAAATAAATCCACAACAATTTGTGTTTTAAGAGGCAGTTTGAGGTATTTTCGAGCCTGTTCCTTGATTCTAAGATACAATAAAAACTTTTTTTTTTCCAAAATATTTTTTGTGTTTGAATTTGGGTCTGAGAAAATATCAAAAAATATTTTTCTGATAGTATAATTTGTTTTCTTATTTATCATATTTTTTAGTCAGATAAAATAAAGTTAAATTGCCGAAAAAAATTAAAATTAGAAAAAACACGTTTTTGGCTGTAAATGGGTACAAATGGAAATTAATTAAAAATAAGTTTAATAAAAATATATATTGAAATATAACTTACATATTTTTTATGTGTAGTGTCCATGTCAGTTACATTCATCTCCCTCGCACGTAGTTCTGGCATTGAATTCCAGTGTTCCACAAGCACTATTGTTTGGACACGTTTTTCACAAATAAAATTATTTTATTTAGAAAATTTTATTGTCGTGGTACATATTTCAATAATGAAAGATCCAGACACATTCACAACATCGCTCGCAGACTGCTGGCAGTCTGGCTGCCGTGAGGCCGCGAAGAAGCGCACACCGCCAGTCAGGAAGGGACTTCCTTCCAGAACGACCAACTTTACACAAAGAACTCATGAAATGCACGTTTTAAATCAACAAACATAATATCAAATGAAAACACATTCTCCAAATATGTTTATGAAAACGATGCATTGAATACCGTCAATAATTGGTTGAACTTGTTTACTTTCAATAACACGCGAAATTCATAAAATTAAGTCAGACGAAGCCACAATATTGGTATTCCCTTCGGACTGCCTCAGTCGCCGCGCAGCTAGAGATGTACTTAACAGCTTTTCTTCAATAACTGTTATCACAATAACAGTTGACTCGTAATAGCTGTTATTATCAACAGTTGAAAAATAACAGGTCCATGACCAGCAACCTAACATGGCCGACTGCTAAGAGTTAAATCAGTAGTGGCGATTGTTAAGAGTTAAACCAAATACTTCAGAGACAATACAGGACCCTTCGCGATATATCGAGAAACGCTTATGTAAGCTCCATCTAGTGGCAGAACCGGGTGAAAACTCGTACAGTGCTGTGTTCAGTGCTATGTAGGTGTGTTTTCTGCTTGATTTCTTTTTATTTGATTGTCTTTCTGGTCGATTTCTGGAAAATGTTGAGTCCTATATATGTGGCTGATTGTGTAGTACCTTGCCACATGATGGTTGTAGGAATGCGTTATTGAATGTGGATCAAAATCAAAAATGAAGAAACTCGCATATTGTGATTAATTAGTAATGTGAATGCCACCCTTTTCTATCCAAATAAATTGGCGATTAGTTTGTTTTCTAAAATTAAATATGTTTTTACTAATATTAAATATGACATTTTAAAATGTTTTCGTGGAAGTAAACTTGACGTCGAAGAGCAAAAAATATAAATGCATATCATTAACATTCAATTGGAGAATATTTTGTGTAAGGAGTACATCAATTTGTATATAAACAGATGTACCAATGTATTGATAAAGTGCTTTAAAAAAAAAAAACAAATGAAAAAAGATCAAATGTATCACTGAAAGTGATAGGCAAGAAAAATCTTGTATTTGCAACCACTTTATTCTTGAAATAAATGAAACATCACTTTTGTACATTATTGTTTACCTTAATTTGAGCCCTTCAATATAATTAAGTCACAAAGAGAGCAGGTAAAAATTAGTCTCATTTCGTTAGATTGATTTTAAAAAAATTATTTCTTCCGTGAAAATCACAGTGACCATTTGACGCTGAATTACCAGGTTCTGACACTAGGAGCGCTAGTGGGAACTTTTTTCCATCGGTTGCGTCGAACGGAGAACTGTCCTGTATTGTCTCTATATTATTTGGTTAAACTATGCGAAACGAATAACGTTGGTAGCACCGTAAAGCTTGTGCAGCTACCTTACGGCGCACTTGCTTGCACTTCTTTCCCAAACATGTTTGGACAGAGAAGCAGCTGATATGAACGAGACTGGATGAACTGTCATGGATAAATACTCATTTATATAATGTGTATAGAATATTACGTACTAAAATAAAAGTGATTCGGGTTCAGATCGCAAATATTCTTTCAAACATGCAACTTGTGAATAGTGAAGTGGCGAGTGCCAAAAATAATGAGAACCTGTGTTTTTGCTTACCTATAACTAAAGTGGTAATGACTGTTCGAATATCAAGTATAATGCGAGTTATTTGACCGTAACTCATTTTATTTTATCGGACCTAGGGAAAATATCAGTTGATCTCACATAAGCAGCAATGGGACAGAGATAAGTTAACAAACATATTGGACGGACGTCATTTAAAAGACAAACTTCTTATTGTAGTGCATACAATAAAATATAAAAATATTGTAGCACATGGTGTGTAATAATGACGTATTATGTATTAATGAATATAATTTGAACACTGGCAAATCATGATTGATTAGCTGCAGTGAAGCTGTTATCGTACAAAATGATTGCCACAAAAGCTTGAAGTAGTTCGGATTAGGCGTAGTAGATTGCAGTTCTACGCATTTCAACCGATAACAGCCAATAACAGGATAAACGAAATAACTGTTATTTTTGCGTAACAGCTACAAAACGTTAACTGTTGAGAAATAACAGTTTAGCGGTTAAGGGCATGTAAACGCTGCGAGATAGCTTCAGTAGATATGTTTGGGAGAGCAATCGAATGATGGATGGGTTGCTCACAAAGCGTGGCTACCACGGTGTAAGACATATCTTACACCGTGGTGGCTACTCACTTCCTAGCTTGCCACTAGGGAAAGCGCTCAAAAACAATTATTCCAGAACTATTAGTTTATCTCAGCGTAATAAATATTAATGATGGAAGGAACTTGTCAATTTTACCTTGCTGTCAATGTTTCCCTAGACGAACAGAAAATTGTTTTCAATTATAATTCATGCTACATACCATTTCATCTTGATATTGCCACTTACGCGTACTAGACACCCACTGCTACCACTAGTCAAAAATAATTTCTTCCATGCCACCCAGATGTGAATTACCGCGCCTTTTTACTGACGAGGCGATCTTTTGTGTATACACACGGCTGCAAGATTCTTCAACAATACGATCATAAAGCCGTTGTATTTCTTCGAAATCTCGACAATGAGAATGCTTATGTCCTCCAAAACTTCTCATCTGATGTCGCAATACCAACCCTACATAATTAAATTAATAGTCGGTAGCATATATACGTGCATCTTAATGGTGTTTTACTTGCGCGAGGCGAGGCGAGTTACCGCGAAGCTGTCTTCGGCCACTACCCTTTTAAATAACGCTATTCCATAGTGCTTTCATTTGAAGGACTTTTAACTTTAAAATGTTGAGACTTCACAGTGTCTCCGGTACCTGACGTTGCATACCGGGCTTCTGCGAAAACAGTTCAACTCTTTAACTGTTTTTGTTCTTCCAAAGAGTTTCTTGCCTAAGATGTTTTTGTCTTTCCCTCTGGAAGCAAGCGCGCCGTTTTTGGAGAAAAAAATATTAGAAGTCCGACGCGGGACGTTTAAAAATGCATGATCTTTGCTGTTAAATAGCGGCAAGGAATTGTTATATTGATAGGTTTCAAATTACGGCGCAAAATTTGAATCAAGTTTGGCCGCCGATGTGCTAACAGGGCACATTCCTAAGCGCAGCGCCCCCCAGACACTTGGTTGCGTCACCAAAGGCCGTATGTTTTTCCGTGTCGAAGGGCCAAAGAATAAAGCAGTAAACCCAATAATAGACCCAAGAGCGTCTTGTATACCTGGGAGTTATCAGACGCTCTTTTGTTTTCCAAATGATTTCATATACCTCGATATTGCTGCAATATCTTGAATAATGAATGTCATTAAAAAGAAAATGTATATTCCTAAGATATTATAAGATATTTTCCGATTATTTGGGGATTGTGCAATCTTGCAACCTCGAGCCGCCACTGGCACCTAGTCATCATGTTTGTTGTTTGTAGCGTTGTTCCAAATAGCGTGTAGATACAAGGAGTTTTTCTATAAAGTCTTGGGGGGTTATAAACATGTCTGACGTTTAATGGATAAGTTTTTTGAACATATCATACACAATCCCTCGAATGCAATTCGTCACCCGTTTTCAAATGCACGAAAATACGTAAATAACCAACTGACAATCATAAAACAAATTAAATGTAAGATAAAATATTAAAAATAATAATTAAATATTTAACAAAGTAAATGGAATTTTGAAATCTCTAATTTTTGAGGAATTATTCGCATTGAACAATACATTTTGCATCGAAGACAGCACTGGCATCAAGACGGGCAAATGGAGAACGTTCCCAGTGGCCTTCTCGGTGCTTTATTAACTCGTTAGATAAAGAACGGGAAAGGGCGGGATCGGCCGGGAAGGAACGGGAGGAGTGATGGGAAGTGGCGTGAAGGTGGCGGGGATGAAATCAAAATCCTTCAAATTTAAAAGAATTCATTCTTTTTTCTGTCATATATAAATACTGTTATCTATATTAATAAAAGTGCATTCAACAACATTTAACCGACATCAAGACCACAACAAGTAGTGTGTGAATAGATACGATAGTTTTATTGGCTTAAATCTAAGAGCCCAAAACTAATTCTAGTCTAACCCTAAACTAAATCTAATCTAAGAGCCCAAAACAATAGCTGATTTGCCCCTGAAAATAGATTTTATTGCACTGGAGCATAAATATCAATATTTCATTGAATATTTTCATATGAATATTTTCTTATCAATTCTTTCCAAAAACGCTCATTTATTTCTGTATTCAGAATTCAACTTGTATATGGCATAGGGTAGGGATTCCAGAATTAAGAGAACATGAACAGAATACACTTCTCCCCGTAGCACGTTACAGTTTCTGTTTTTGACATAAGAATAAATAAAAAAGCATTTCTGACTCCTAGCTCCCACTAAGTTGTGTATTGTCGTTGGAGTTAACATATTAATTAGGTTAATTATTTTGAATTTCTTCTAATAGTGCTGGTTTAATGTCTGTTGACACGTTTTCAAATTAATGGTAAGGATAGTATGGATTGATTTGAAATTTTTACAGGCTCTTCTTTATGACTGTCGCAATCTACTCCCAAAGTTTGCTACTGACTGGTAAGAAACAGGTGCGCTTTCTTGCAGTATATCTAGTACCCAATAGATTCGCTTGAGGCCAGTAGCAGTGCTTAAGATACTAATTTTTAATTGTCATTATAAATAAATTAAATGAAAATTTCGTAACACCATAGTTAACTGTTTTTGAGAACTCTAACAGGTTGTTAAAAAACAAAATAAATTAAACACGATCTACGAAAATCATATCTCCATAAATGGTGTTCATGCAGTCCACAGCGTCGTGTATTGATTGAGCTTTTGTATGTCAATCATGGATTGAAATGCATGACAACTCGAGCGAACTGAATCGGTTGTTAATATATTTCGATTTGTTGTGGTTTAATGTTTGTGTAAAATGTAGATTTCTTCTGCATTAAATTTGCATTGATTGACATACATGAAACGAGAAAAAAAATTGAAAATTACTATGTATTTTTGTAGTTTTTCATGTCACATTATTTTTAATTTTCAAACATTACAAAAAATATGGAAATATTTATAGAGATTTATACGAAAACTCTTCGAGTACTTGAGGAAAAACAGAGGAAATAAAAATCTAATAGGAATGTACAGTAATATAAAAGGAAAAAATATAATATTTTATTAAATTTTGAATCAATAACATAAAAATGATAATCTTAAACACCGTGGTATATATGAAATTGATCTTTTTAATCTTTCACAAGGATTGAATATGAAGAAAGCCTGGGCAGCGCCGGGTATTTTGCTAGTATTATACAAATACCCGAGCGACGCTGGGTTACTTCAGCTAGTATGAGTATAAAGAAGAATGATTTCTTATACATATTTAGTTTTATTCCAATCTTAATGATTTTTACCACACTTGACATTCGAAACAAAAGGAAAATCACAATCTACATTAATTTGAAAAAAACCTACACTCATCCACATTCACCACCCCTGGATGCTGATTTTAAGTGCGTACCTATTCAGTTGTTCTAGAATATCGAAAAAACTGAGGGTAAAAATCCAAAGTAGGCTAAATTTTTCTGAAAGGCGATAAAATTCCCTGCAAATTACGTTTTGATTCATTCCAAAAGTGAAATTAGGCTTTGAGGAATTCCATTCCAAAATTGGAAATGAGGTCCACGAAGGGGAGAAGGCGGGGGGGGGGGATGGCTGGCGGTCAGGGCGGGGAGAGGGGCATCGCGGTGGAGTGGAGTGAGAAGGAGCGGAGAGGGAGGCGAGTGGAAGCGGGGGGCGGGGCGGTGTAGGGCAGAGCGGTCACACAATTTTCAAATTAAACTTCCCGCCGCTTTCGGTTCGTCTAACAACCGTTCAGATCAGGGTTGTCCAACTGGCGGGCCGCATGCGCCCCGCAGTGCCATTTACTGTGGCCCCCGAAAGGTTATTAGTCAAAAGTGAAAGTCTCAGGCAACAATGTCGAGCGAGAACATTGGGCACTTCGCGCACGCGCCCTACCGGGGTGCACACACCCTTTAATGTAAAAATAAGTGAAGTTTAGATTTAAGAATGTTTTCCTTAGTAAATTTAGAAATTCAAAATCATCCCAATGTGTTTCACTGCGTTATGCACGGGACGGCCAAATATCACGTATGATTCGATACCCCACCCCCTCATTTCAGAGGATCAAAATGCTGAGATCAACATTAGCGGAAGTCAGGTGTGAATCGCCCGAGAAATAAAAATATATATTTTCATAGGGAGTCATGACCCCCTACCACATTAAAGGTTTTAGTTGTGGCCCTTGAGGTCTTGTATGTTGGATATCCCTGGTCTAGATAGTGCTAAATGTAGCTTGATCTAGTTTAGAAAGAAGACTGGGAGGACTCCAGACCTCATCAAGCAGGCACAAGAATGCATTTCTAATGACCCTCGAATCTCCTCGGAAGTTAGCAGGCATTTTGAAGATGAGCCACCCCCTTCTCTCCTATCCATAAAATCGCTCAGGAAGATATCAGGTACAGTTATTACATCATTAACGTAAGGCAAATGCTCTTTGAGGTCACAAAGGTTAAGAGACGTTTCATGCGGTTATTTGTTACTGATCTATCTCAAGAATGAAAATGGCTGGTCGCCTTCGGTTCTTCTCTGATGAGAAAATTTACACTGTTGACGCAAAAGTCAATAGGATAAACGATCGATATCTCGCTTATGATCCAGAGGACGTTCCCATTACGGCAAGAAAAAAAAATTCCGGCTTGTGTCCATGCGCTGATTGAATTGGCGGATCCTTGGGATAGGCAAGGTAGGCACTACCTAGTTTAATCTTCTTCTGCACTTCATGGATTAGACTTGATCATGTTCCGTCTTCACAAGTTTTCCTTCCATCATTTTGGGTCTGCCCACGTCTCTTCTTCCATCCGGTTGATAAAGTAATGCTAATTTAGGTAGTCGTGTATTATCCACCCTTTGCGTATGTTGATATCAGTTGTTTCGGTATTTGGTTATTTTGCTTCCAATTTCTTCACCATTTAGTTTTTCCCTAATCTTCTCGTTACGAATATGATCTTCTTTCGTGCAGCCTAGTGTTCTTCTCACAAACTTCATTTCAGTGGCCTGTATTCTACTTAAGGTTCTTTTTGTTGGTACCCAACGTTCGCTGCTGTACAGAAGAGTTGGAAGAGCCATAGTCTTATGGAACTTTATTCTTGTCTTATTTTTTAATGTATTAAGTATAGTACCACAAATTCTTTGGATCCTTACCAATTTAATGTTGATGTCTACTGGTATCTTGATCGTCTTTACAACCTGAATAGCTGAAACTGGAAACTTGCTCTAAAATTATTTTATCCAAAACAATTTTGGATCGTATTAGTGGTTTTCCCCAAAATGCCATAATCTTTGTTTTTTCTTTCAACATCGTAGTTTTTACATAAATGATTTAAGTGGAATAATGCATACTGTAAATCATCTGTTTCCTGAAATATTAAAGCGTCGTGTGCATAGAGTAAAATATTTAAAATATTTTCTTTTGATATCTTAATACCTTTGTAAATAATTAGCTTCCAATTTTGGATAATGTCATCAATATAAATAGGTATTAAAAAGTGTTGGTGAGACTGGACATCCTTGTCGCACTCCTCTATTTATTAATATTTTATCAGTTTCATTTATTCGTACTTTTATTACAATAGTAGTTTTTGTATTAGCTCTTTATTGCTTCTATTAACTTTTGAGTATAGCCATTATACTCCATTATAGACCAGAGTTTAACTCTATTTACATTATCGAAGGCTTTAATAAAATCTACGAAGCTATGTGTTTCTGTTGATTGAATTCCTTTCTTTTTTATATTATTTGCTGCAATATGAATATATTGTCTGTAGTCGATCTCCCTTTTCTAAACCCATTCTGTTCTTCACCAAAGAGAGTTTCTCAGATACATTTTACCCTTTTATTTAATATTCTAGCGTACAACATGTATACTGAATTTAAAATGCTGATTCTCCGTAATTCTTACAATCTTTGCGATCACCATTCTTGATACTTTCGCTGTTTTCCATGGTTCTGATATTTTATTAGTTTGCCAACAATAATTTACGATGTGTTGCAGTCGCCAGTGGAGCATCATCCCGCCATACTTTAATAGTTCTGCATTTATGTTATCTGTTCCCGTTGCTTTTTTTTTTTTTTTTTAAGTTCTTTCAAAGCCTCTTTGATTATGAAATGTATTAAACTAGGCTTTCGAAGTGAGGATTATAACGAAACCCTAGTTTAATACATTTCATAATAATAAAATTAAATTATTCTTACAATTTTAAAGTGGTGTAAGTATTATTCATCTGGAAATGTATAATGAACTTTTCGTTATCATTGTACGAAACATATTTCCATTTCAAGCTCCTCTAACAAGCATTTCTAACATCCCGTGCGCCACGGGATCTGGCTCGTCTCTTTCCGCACGGAAGACTGATTTCCACTCGCATGCAAGCAGCGTAGCGCCTATGTTTATCGTTTTGTTGACGAGCTAACAAGCCGAGAAAATTATTATTATTATTATTATTATTATTATTATTATTATTATTATTATTATTATTATTATTATTACTATTACTATTATTATTATTATTATTTCATTTTTATGTTTAAATCGGATTTTACGTTAACATTATAACAGATACAATGAATGAACTTGTACACACACCGTTTTTCATTAACGACGTAGAAAAAGAGACAAATTTTGGGCAATGGTCGACCTACTTCAATGCTGAGTATGGTAAATCGTACTGACGAGAAAACTGCAGGAATACTTAATTTTTCGTGGTCTGATTCACGCAAATAGCTAACAGGAAGTGAAGTTCGTGCTAAGCTGTATCGTTGGCCATTTCTTTTATTGTCAATTAAGGAGAATACATGGAATATTTCGACATGAAAAGTTTACCAAAAGCCATACAAAAACAAGAAATGCCAAAAAATTACATATGTAATTCAATTAATCATAAACGTCTGGCAAAAGATTAATCCGATTTCTGAATTATTGTCAGAACACTTTTTTAAAATATGAATATTTTCAAATAATGCGCCGGTGTCATGGAAATAATGATTGTAATAATGAAAAAATTTCATTGAATAAATTGAACAAAATTACAAAAAATGGAGAGAGTTGGAGCATGGCTCCTACGCCCCCTTTCCGTGATCCGCTGTTCAGTAATCTATTTCGCCTACCTTGGACATTCGTTAACGCGCCTGAGTGACGAGTTCAGCGAGGATGACATTATGCCCCCGAAGAAACAGTCACTAAAGAGGTTTAGTCTGGGCCCTGGGCACACTAGCCACATGTTGCAGAATTGACTCTCGAATAACGTGAGCGTATTCTGGAGTATGGACTTTTGGCCCCCCATCAGCCCTGACTTGAATCCGCTTGATTATATCGTGGAGCGTTATTGAGCGAGACGTCAAGAAGACTCGTCATCCCAACATTGCATCAATAAGGGCCGCAATTGAGTCATCGTTTCCACATTTGAACAAAAAGAATTTTGGAAACGGCTTCGGCCTGCTTCAGGCCGAGAAGCTATGATGAAACAAATTGGCGATTATATTGAATGATATTTTGCGTTAGATATGCCTCAACAATAATTCCTGACCCTTTTCTGTGTAATTGACATATTTTATAAACATAACTCATTGCAAAAACTTACATCCTTTTGTCCGGATTCTACTGAAACACCCTGTAATGCGCGTGTTTCATGGAAATAATGAACCAGTTCTTCCCCTTCATAGTTTGTTAGGTTTGAACCGGGCATTTTCTGCTGTTCCTTCTCAAACCTAGATACAATTTATTTTTGATGTATAATGCAGATTCTTCTGTTAAATAGAGCAAGAAATTCCTTTCGACCAGTCCTGCCTCAAACTGTTGTTGCACTGGAATTCGCTACCCGGAGAAGGCCGTGGAGAAAACCACGAGATTCTCTGCCGACGACTGGAACAACTTGGAAAATCAGAGTTGGCCACCTGGCTGTCGCGTACTGTTTATCATCAGTTGAGCGGAGAACTTAAGGAAAACCTCCTTGGAGATCCCTTTAAGGAGTTGGTCACAAATGCCACAGAAAAGTAAGATAATAATTTTTTAATATTTTAACAAATTAATAAGCAAGAGAGTGACGTAGATCTTTTAATACGTGAGGAAATTAATTAAAATTATTCCTTTAGGCTTGAACAGGTACAAATTTTTCAAATGTTTTCCTTAACCTCATTGCTAAAATAGGCTGAAGTTATCTTATTAATATGGCAGCTACGTTCTTAACTTTCAATGTGCGCAGAAATTGAAAGAAAACTACCTACCCTTCAATTACATTTGCGGCGTCGATGGTGTAACGGTTAGTGTAGCGGTTAGCGTAACTTCGCGGGTTCAAACCCGATCGAAGCCGTGAATACGTCTTCCTTCGGAGGGGAAGTAAAGCCGACTGTCCCGTGGATTTTTAAGGGCGAAAAAATCCTTCACACGCCTTCCGTCGGAGGGGAAGTAAAGCTGGCTGTCCCATGTTAGTAGATTTACTGCCTGTAAAAGATCCTCAAGCCTAAATGAAGCCTCTGAGCTAAATTCAAACAGCCTGTTTCGTCGCCCAAGTAATACCTTCTTTCTCCTCTAGTTGATGAAAGGAGCGTAGGGAAATTTTCGTGGACAGACGGAAGAGCAGGCGTTATGGCCTGAGTGTCGCCACTTAAAATAAGGCATCAATTCAATTCAGTACCCTTCTTGTGTGTGGTATCGTTTCATCCCAGGAAATCGGGAAAACTCAAAATAACAGTTTCTCTTTTGACTGAAAAATGCAAACACTTGATTGTGTGATTTGTTAAAATATTTAATTTATTGCAGTGCTTTAAGAGACATTTTTTCTTGAGCTGTAGATGTGCTAGATTTTGGAAAGCCATTTTGTGTGGTTTGTTCAGCAGCACTTTTGCTTCTGTAGGTGCTATTTTCATTAATGAAATTGAATAAAATTGTATAAATAAAATTGTGAAATTGTATAAATTAGAAAAAATTCATTTTTTTTCAAACTCCCTTTACATCTTTAATATTAAAGTTACATATTTCAATGCAAAGTATTCATGATTGTTAGTTGTAGTTAGATGTCCACGTCGTTGATTTGAATGGAGGCTATTGCTGGATCTGCTCTTTTCCACTGGAAAATAATCACTTGACATTTAGATCCATTGATAGGAATTTGGTTTTCTCTGGGCCACTCTGCGGGCAGGTAAGCAGCTAGTCGCAATTGACGTATGACAGTATAGTCGTGTGGTTGGTCACAGTATATGCAAGTCATCTGCGTAAAGATAGCCATTTACATCGGGAGGGATTGGTATGTCATTGATGAAGATGTTGAATATGGTAGGAGACAGCACAGCGCCCTGGGGGACGCCAGCTTGGATGGGATAGGAAGAGGAATAGCATCAAAGGTGTCTGATTCGGAAGAAACCTAGGGAGAGGTAGTTTCTCAAAAAGGAGTGAAGGAATTCTGTGATGTATGGTTTTAATTTGAAAAGGAGGATCTCGCGGTGGACAAGGTCAAAGGCACTGCTGAAATCTATAAATAGAACAGGAATCTCGCGTAGATATTGTAGGGATGTTGAAACGTCTAGGGCAAATCGTAGTGTCTGTAGTACCGCTGACCTATTGTCTCTGAAACCAAACTGTGTTTTTTGTAATACGTTAGTCAGAAATGGTGTCATTCGTCTGAGTAAAAGTCGTTCAAATAATTTGCTGGGAGTGGGTAGAAGATTGATTGGTCTGTAGCTGCTAGCTTGTTTCTGGTCTTTGTTTGGTTTTTTAATCATATTGACGGTGGCATGTTTCCAGATGGAGGGGTAGTGAGATAAACATATGCAAACGTATGAAGATGGCAGTGAAATGGTGAGTCGCATTATGAGTCAGATGTTTTAGTGCCACCGTCTGGACTCTATCGGGGCCTAAGGCTTCTGTCTGGTCAAGAAGTCGAATTTCATCTCGTATTTCGTTGTCAGTGAAAGTCCAGTTGTTGCCGAGTAGGCCGAAGTGGCGGGGTTGAGAATAGTGAATGAAGGGAGTGGGGGTTGGTTACTGAGAATTTGGAGGAGTGGAATTGGGCGAAGGCTTCAGCAATGACTTTGGGATCGTATGTGAGGATGTGTGTTATCTGGTAGCATTATGGGGGAGATGGGTTGTGGGGCTGCCTTCATGGTTTTAATTATTTTCCATAGTCCGTCAGGGTGTTTTAAGTTCGCATCCCGTATAGTCTTGTCCCAAATATTTCCGAGGTGTAGTGTCAGTTAGTCGTGAAATGCACGTTTGAACTGTTGGTAAATGGTCTTGACTTCTTTTTGTCTAGTTCAGTAGTAACGTCTTTGTGCTCGTTTTTTATCTAATGAGGTCTAGGGGTTCATTCGGGAAGTTTTGGAAGTGATGTAGCGTGGAATATAAGGTAGATTTGCGGATGGCGGATTTGATCTGATGGTTGAGGTGGTCTGTGCCTTTATCTACTTGTTGGCACGTACTGAGGGATGAAGGAGTCTTTATCTTTTTAGATATGAGATGTTTGAAGTTTTGTCAGTCTATGGTGTGATGTGGGTGAGTGAGCGGTGCTAGAGGGTAAGGGGTTATATGTACGGTGAAGATTATTGGTAGATGATCTGATATTAACGCGTTTCGGGGGTAGAGATTTGTTACGATGATGGATGTATAGTGAATTACAAGGTCGAGGATGTTGTTCGGTTCGTCACTTATCATGTGAGTAGGTTCCAGTGGTGCCAGAAGCTTTGGAGATGGTTTGGTTAGGAGGTAGTTGTGTAGGTCTCTTCCCGGTTGGTTGTCATACCTGCACCCCTAATTCGTCAGTTCAGCGTTCAAGTCGCCCGCTATAATAGTGGGTGTGCGTCTGTTGATTAGTTGGTCTAGGTCTGCTGCTTTCCGTCTGCTCTGAGGTCTGTTATATATTCAAACGACTTTTATTGGTCCTAGTTTAGTTCCTATTTGAATGGAGGTGGTTTTGAAATAGATACTGAGAGTCGGGAGGATGGTATGTGGGATCGTATTTCGGATTAAGATGGTTGTGCCTCCGCCCATGTTTATCGGCCGGTCTGATCTCTGTATGAGGAATTTGAGGATGGAGAAAGGTTGGTTAGGTCTCAACCAGGTTTCCTGGATGAGAAGTGCCCCCATGGAGTAGTTGTCAAGAAACTGTCTGACTGAAGCTTTTTTGTGCCTGTGCTATTCACGATGTTTGCACCACTAGTTCACGATGTGAAGGCACAATGGGTCTTCCGGAGAATCCGCGCGTTGTTGCCGACGTAATGTTCGCTTGCCCACTCCAGAATCGTCAAAATCACGGCTACCTTTGTCAATATATGCATCTTCTAAAACAACTTGTTTATTCCCCAACTTATAATAATAATAATAATAAATATTATTATTATTATTATTATTATTATTATTATTATTATTATTATTATTATTATTATTATTATTATTATAGGCATAATAGTTTTATTAGCGTAATATCTTAAACAAAGGAACCCTTTACATGTAGTCTCTTATGAAATGAAAAAATTGAAATTGTTGAAAGTGCCGTCAAATATTAATTAACCATTAACTGGTTCGGTGAAAAAGAATTACTCTCCTTGACTGGTGGGGTCCGGGTAGGCCCCGTTTTATACAATGAAATTTCATTAAAAACTTGAAATTTCATTTTTACAAAATATCACGTATGTCATAATTTACATTGTAATGGTAATATTTGTTACACCTAAATACAATTTTCACAGATTTTGCATGACTAGCACAAATATATATATATATATATTGGAACTGTTGAAGCATACAATTTTTGTTTTCCTATCTGCTGTTCCCGGGCACACCTCAATCTGCCTTTCGGTGCTTTAGTGTGTTCCTTAAGGTTCTTCTCAAGTGGTTTGCTTCCAAATTTCTGTATAATTTTTCACATTTCACGAGTCAAAGGATGTACATCACGACATGAAATGTGTTGCTGTACAAGTCAACGCCCAAGTTCCATCAACGGCTAACTAATTTTTATTGTAGTACTCGAGAATACTAATGTTTACAGCTGCTGTGTTAAGAATTGCATAAAATATCATCATTGGTCACCGCCAACCACCGCCATCGCCAACCGTTCAGCAGCCACAGTGGAGTTGGCACAAAGTTGGCGAAGTGCATCTACGCCCGCTTTGGTGTTGTAATCAATGATCAAATCGGACCATTTGTTTTGTGGATCAACGTTTTGGTCATGATTCTTACTCGACAAGAGAACAACAGACGATTAACAGAAAAAAATCTCGAGAAAACACATAAATAAGATTCAGAGGAAACAATCTTAAATATATTATTTAAATTTACTGACACACCTTGTCTGGTGAGGCCCACACAGACATAATGAACAAAAATATATAATTACATTGTTATTTTAGCCAAAAAGCATGCACGAGCATCTGCTGGGGAACTTGAACGAGGAATAGAAGGAACCACAGAGTAATATATCGGTGCTTTTAGTTATTAACTTGAGTTTGATTGTCTGGGGTCCACACGGACCTCACAAGACTAGTTAAGGGTTAATTAAATTACGCAATAAACGAACAATATGACCAACATTTATTCAACTTTCATCGTAGTATATTATGTTCCTTTTCTCATTTCTAAACTGTCACATTTCTTGTACTTATGAATAACGGCACATTATTATATCATTTCTTTCAATCATTTGTATCTTTCTTCTCGTTTTTCAAATTCAAATCCCATTTTTATCAATAAGCGATAAATTGTAGAATATTTGAAATTTGATGAATGTTTATCATTAACATCTGTCATTATACACGGTTGTGGCAGGAACATTTTAAAACAGAAACGCATGGAATTTGAGACGTACCATATGTACAAAATCGTCGTACTTCATTTCCCTACTGATTTTATACTTCAGTTCAGTCAACTTTACTTTCTGAGATCGGTATTTCTTCATTCTCATTTTCCGTTTTCATTCTAATGTAGGAATGTCTGCTGATGCCTGTTGCTCTGAACAAATTCATTCAAATGATTGACTCCGTTTTTTGATATTTTCCGTTTAATTTCTCGAATATTTTGAAAATGGTTTTTACCACTTTTATTTTTTACCCTTTTCTCTGCAATCCATTTAGGTCTCTTAAAATTGACCCGCACACGATTCACTAAATTACGTACCTACTTTTCTTTACCACTGCACATCTACCATCTTCACTCAACTCCACCAGCAAAAATCGACTGACCAGAATACCCAGGAAGATGGAATTCTCGAAAGGGTTTCTTGTGATCGGTTGAGTATTGATTTGAATGGTCTCTTCTGCTGATGACATCATATAAAAATCACATCCTGCTTCTGCCCCATGTCTTGTTGGTCCGTCTCCCGTCGAGCCTAACATCGGCTCACACTGCGCGCGGCTGGACGTGGGAAGAAAAAAAAATCAAATTCACAGAAGTAATGCTTCAGAAGACCTTCGGGGGATGATATAAAATAATTTCATTTTACCCAAAACTTTGTCACTGTAAGTTTTTATTTGAACTTCAAGAACGAAAATATCCCAGCGACGATGTATGTTAAGGCAAATTAAAAATCCACACATTTCCGTTGACAATTCATTTTTTAAAGACACTTTTTGACATATTGATAAAACGAAAGCATTCCCCCAGCTGAAGTAACTGAAATATTGTATCAATTTTTTAGAAAATAATTCCACCAATTTTTGGATATGTTTTAACGGTCGTAATAAAAAAGTGTTTAAAAAGTCAGTTCCGCAGAAATCCAGCGTTTTGATTATTTCATTTTAAAAGCTAATGAATCCCACATTTTTCATGATTACCATAATGTTCCTCGTCATTTTCTCTACAAGACTATGTTTTTTCTACTTACTTTTGCAACAACTGATTTGGCAAAAGTGCACGAGATTCCTCCATAAGAATAATATTGTCCATAAGGGCGGCCCCATTCATTCGTTATTCGGCGAATTGCGAGCAACCGCTCGCCCCATACCGAGTAGTGTGGATGGGTTGCTCGCTATTTGCCGAGTGACGAACACTCAGTGCACGCCCTATCCACCGCCTGTCGCTCTTCAGGACACGTCAAAGGGAGTGAACATTCGCCGAACACATGAGCTGTTCGGGATTGGGCGAGCAGTAGCTGGCTGCTCGGCGAATGCCGAATGAGTGGAGTTCCCTTAAGAGTCCTTTGTGCCTTCACAGCGTGAAAATGAGTATAGTTGTAGGAAGACGCCGACAAAATAATGAATTTTTTCAATTTTCGAAAAATTAGGGTTTTCAACCAACAAGAGACCTGCATCCAGGGGCGAATTTACGCATAGGCACTGGAGGCACGTGCCTACGGCGGCAACATTTTAGAGGTGGCAAAAATTACGGGTTTAAATAGTATCTAAAAGGCCTCTTCGTCGCGTGCGATTTTTATTTTTATTTTTTAATTTATATTCTATGAGTTTTTGGAAAAAATTAAATGCTTGCAAATTAATTTATTAACAGGCTGATATTACCTTCTGCTAGTAATATGACTTGTGAAGTAAAAATTAGCGATGTTTACATTTTGAGAAGTCATACAATTAATCTTTAAATACAACTACCGAAAAGGAGTCTTGATGTTCCCTCGCTTCCAATTACCTTCATCGGAATGTTTCGAACAGAGAATTATAAAGTCTTTGTTGTAGTAAGTGTTCCCACATCAGCGGAATTTATTTATTTTATTTATTTATTTATTTATTTATTTATTTACGTCAAAAAAACAGTTAAAAACTGCGTATGACGGACTATGGGGAAAAGTGAATTGTGTGCACATATTCAAAAATCTGTGATCCCTACACTAAATCATATACTACTTAAGTTTTGAATTTTGAAAAGGAGAAAAAAAAAAACAAAAAAACTCCCATGTAATAAAATCGATTTTCAAGGATCAATAAGCAATAAATTTTGAATTTTGAAAGGAAGAAAAAAAACAAAAAAACTCTAATAAAATCGATTTTCAAGGATAAATAAGCAATAAATTTTGAATTTTAAAAGAAAAAAAAAACAAAAAAACTCCCATGTAATAAAATCTATTTTCAAGGATAAATAAGCAATAAATTTTGGCTCTTATTACTTCCTGCCGCGACAACGTGGAAACGATAATTTGAATAATTGTATTTCCCACTGAATTCTAGAAGACGTGCACAGAAAATGAAGAATGAAGAAAAAGAAGAAAAAAAATGAAGAAAAAGAAGAAAAAAAAGAAGCAAAACAAGGGGCCATCTCAGCATTTGCTCAATGGATCAGGGAAACTGGACGAAAAACCTGATCGAGTTGGGGGTCATTGACCCGGAAGCTGTGTTACTGTCCCGCCAGATCTAGCGGTTTTTCAATGAAGTCATCGGGGGAAAGAGTTTTAACGGTTTGCGGGAAATGTAATATTAGTAATTAACGAAACGAGTGTATAATGAGGGGGATAATTGGTCAAGTGGTATGTTCAAGAAAACAAGCGACGATAGGAGATAGTTTTCTTATTACCACGAGTACAATTATACCCCTTTATACACATGTTACGTTCAATATTTTTTTCGTTTCCATTTAAGAATAATTTAAATTTTGAGAAATTCACATCATTACAATTCCAGACATGTGTTAGATGACGTCATATTGCTTCTAAAAATATCTATTTTTGTGGGCGTTGCATTGTGTTTGTTTGCAAGAAATATTTGTATACGGAAGGTACTGAATATATTGCGGATAAAATATTAGTAGAAGCTGACAAAGGCATGAAAACATTACTTCCCACGAAAAGTAAAGACAAGTATGAGAGAGAATTCAACGTGTATCAATATTGAAAAACTAGTCATTCTGACACAGTATTGCTACAGCGTATTTTTTATAACTGGTAAACACAACTGACTTTTTATTATATTCGCAATCCTAAGACCAAATGTTTTACACATAACATTTTTAATTTATTCACGTTAAATATTTTATGTTGCTCCGTAAGTCTGCTAGCTTAAAGTTTAATTCCCTAATTTAGGTTTATTCATTCGTTGTTTATATGTAGTAGTTGTAATTACTAATAAGCGATTTACATTTTTGTTTATGTTTCATTGTCGACTGCAAGTACCTTGGCTACGTGTGTGTTATAGTTTCTTAATTAAAATATTTTGCTCCTTTTCTGAATTCTGATTGGTAGGTTAATTGGTAGGATATTTTTCATTAAACATATGCTATTAATATAGAGAAAATCAACGATTTTTCATGGGATTAATGAGCATTTTTTGAACTAAACGAAAAAATATAAATAATTATTCATATAATAAAGAATAAATTATTTTTAATTTAATATTAACAGTTTGCGCATTTATGAGTACATGTGTTTTAAATAATGTCAAATGAAGTTTCTCGAAAAATCAACAGTTTTTTGTTAAAATGAGCATTAGTACCGAATTTTCAGAAACGCTCAAACGCCATTTTCAGAAAAATGGCTCCAAATTTTTTCTTCAAACTTATTCAAGGGATAGTGGTAATGACACTGTTTAATATGACGTAACGTTCATTTTGGTGCATTCTTTTTCTTTTTCAAAAATTACAAAAATGTAATTTTTAAAAAATCTCTAACGCCATTCGTATGCACATTTCCATCAATTTGTATACATTATTGTATTTATGAGTGGAAGTGCTTCAAATGACTTCAAATAGAGTTTTTCGAAAACAAAAGATTCCTGTGAAAAAGAGCTTCAAATTTCACATTTACAGTAATGCTTAATCGCTATTTCTTCAAAACGGCTTCAAAATTTGCAATGAAAATTTCTTTTTAGAACGCAATTTTACTCTTCTTTAATATTCTTGATGTAATATTTCGATTGTACTCTTAGTTGTGAAAATGTCAAAAAATGTTCTTTGGGCGACGATAGATGGTATCTAGCCAGAGAATGGAGCAAGACCTCAAAGCCAGTCCACATCAACGACATTAGAAAAATTTGCTAAGAGAAAGTCTGTGCCATTCTGTAGAACCTCTACTTTCTCGTATGCATACGTATATGCGAAGTAATATATGTAGTATAAAGAAACTAATGGAATGTTGCGGAAAATCGATTTCGAGATTTCAACGGAAATATACGTTTTGGGGTCCCTTGATACCGAAAATGTTCTTTTTTTCAAAACGTCTGTCCGTTTATCTGTCTGTTCGTCCGTGAACACTACTAGCGTCTAAACCATACGTAGGATTTTTTCAAAATTGAAGAAACCCTCGTCTATCTGCCTCTAGTTGAAGCTTTGAAATTTTAAAAAATATTCTTCAAAATTTGGGGGTACTTTATATGAAGCCCCCGCACATTTTCTAAATTTTCTCAAAAACGGCTCCAAATTTTTTCTTCTTCTCTTTTAAATTTCTTGTGAGAACGGAGTAAAATGCATTTATATATGTGGCATAGTTCTGATTTACATGGTTAACTGAATTTTACAAAATTGCAAATGTTTGATTTTTTTCGGCGCCTTCTCACAACTATAGAATTTAAAACAGATTTTTCCTTTAAATAAAATTTCTTGTCTATAAATAGTAATATAAATATTTAAATGAAATTACAAATGTAATTTCATTTAAATGTCTCTCAATTCGTTAATAAGCACATTTTCCCCAATTTGTATACATTATTGCATTTGTGTATTGTAACCGTTCTCGGTGAGAATTCGGGTTTTGTATGTTCAATAAAAAACACAGAAATGAACTTAAAACACATTTAATTAACTTAAGGTGATGATGAGAGCATGCAAAATGATTCTTACATAAGTTTTACAAACATACAATAATATGACAGTGGATTCCTATTTTAATTAGATTTTTTTAAGAAGCAAACAAATACAATTAGCCGCTGCAATAACATGCTAGACTATCGGCATTCACGCCCCCAGCTTCGTTTATTAGAGTCCTTCCGCACCTCGGCGGGAAAATAAGCTGAGCGTCACCCGATTACATGTCATTTATAACTTATCTTATGGTACCGATTTGATGACTTCGTCTTTACGGCGGGATGTCGGCGGTCAGCTTTCCTCAGCACAGCGGCGGTGACCCAGTTAGCATAGCAATGCAGATCCAATTTCCCCCGTTCTGCAGCCAGGCGGATTGACAGATGACAGCGCGCCACCGTCGAACCCACTGTGATGTTTTGGCGTCGCAGACGTACACGTGATAACTGCCGGTTGTTTCCCATTCAAGTTCATTGCCGAGATGATAATAATTGCCTCCTTAATGCATTAGTGGTCCCACTTTTGTATGGCTCAGTGGTCCCACGTTCAAGGCACAAGTAAAAAATCCTAACTTATACAAGCTCGTAAGCGTAAAATGCCTCGAGCTGCGAGTCCGAGATCGGAACGGCAATATTGATGTGGCGAGTTGAAAGATTAAGATCTTAGTAATTTTCAGTGTTACACTGGAGTAACAATTCCGACGTTGCAAGTTGAAAGATAAGAATCTGAGTAATGAAGTCAAGTCAAGTGATTTTGAGGCCTCGCGCGCGTCCAGACGAAGGCTTCGATCTCACTCCTCTGATCGGAATCCTTTACAGTGATTCGTTTAGCATTAGCCATCGGGAACGGTGGCGAGGGCGGCATTCGGGCCAATAGCTCGCGAGCTCATGTGATACAAAGAAGAAATTCCCTTCGCATTTTTGGCGTGAAAGTTAGCTGCCTAGTCCCTGCGGGGTGGGTACGCCGCGGTCGGAGGAATGCAGTGTAGCTGGCCTCTATCTTCTTAAAATTATTTACCGGCCAGATAACCCTTGGCCGGCGCGCATGTGCGCATAGCGAATCGCTAGCCCCTGCGATGTTTTGAAAGGGTCGATCGGTTGCTCTTTCGCACGTGCGTCCATGGCGAATCACGTAGCGTTTCACGGCATCACGCCTCGTACAATTGCAAAGGGGCGGTGCTCCGTTACTCCGCGTCTACAAAATACTACGTTTCATTTTTGAACGCTGGGCGGGGTGGGTCTGTCTTAAGTGAAATAAAACGTTGCTCCTTTTTTCATTCCGAGGGATGTGCGACGTGGCACGCGCTCGTCACCGCGAGCATGAGTTACAACAGATTTCTGCGGCGTCGTAAATCCTTGTTCGCTTTGTCAAGTGGCCGAGGCGACAAAGGGCGGCGACGTTAGGTCGGCTGTCAGCCGCGGTCGACCGGCTGCCTGTCACTGGGGGGCGGGCACGGACGGGCAGTCAGGGGGCTTTGACGGTGCCAGGTCTCGCGGGTATTGAAGAAACAATTCTCTTAATCGCGGGTGGGATTCTCATGCTCGTTCACCGTTCACGGAGTGTGTGACGTTACAGTGTGTGTGTGTGAGTGTGTGTGTGTGTGTGTGTGTGTGTGTGTGTGTGTGTAATAATTATTGATTCCATTGAAGAGAACCTTTTCTTAGTGTCCTTCATCGAGCTATCTCCCATCTGACCTGAGAGATGACATAAGCCTATCTTCGTATTTCGCACGTGGAGAGGCTGTCAGCGTATGCGCCGCGCCGCCGAAGGCGTAGGACCGTTTCTTCCCTCCCCGGCCCCTCCTACGGTGAATCGAGGAAGCTTTGACACCTCGATATGATAGGGGCGTTCAGAATATTTGGGATATGTTTAGTATCTTCAAATACCAAGATCCCTTCCCTTCCCCGAGCGCTTGCTTGCTGGTGGAGCGCTGCGTGACCTTCTGTGACAGTCTGTTACATTCAAAATATCCGTTACGAACTGGTCGCAAAAGAATCAAAATTTCTCAAAAAATCCTTATTCGACATATCACATGTATATCATTGGATTTGTCTTTTGATAGGATATCTCTTTATGATAGACTGAAAAAATATGTATAGTTCCATTTGAAAAAAAGTTACCTCAAATATCTCGTAAAATACAAGTGATAAAATAGAAATGAATACACGTATCAGTTAGCCCTATTTTCTCATGCACTACCGTGAAAACTGCATTTCAATATCTTCAATCGTTCAAAAGTTACAGGAGGTGCTAAAGTTACGTGACTCACCCTCTATGTATATATATATATATATATATATATATATATATATATATATATATATATATATATATATATATATATATATATATATATATATATACACACACGTACGCAAACACATATATACAGTATTGAGTTGAAGTGCTTCCAATGACTTCAAATGAAATTTTTTGAAAAGTCAATAGATTCCTCTGCAAAAGCGCTTCCAATTTCGCAACGTTTTCCCCATTTTCTTAGAAACGGCTCCAAATTTCTCAATAAAAATTGCCATTTATGTCGAGGTTTTACTCTTCTTTGATATTCTTAATATAATTTTTCGGTTTTACTATTAGGAAACGGAAAAATTCCGAAAATTAAAAAAATGTACATTGGGGAGATAGATGGCAGCTGGCAAGAAGATGGACCAAGACCGTAAAGCCAGTCCACACCAAGGAAATTAGAAAACTTTACTACGAGAAAGCCTGTGCCATTCTGTAGCATCACTAGTTTAAATTATTTTAATTATTTATTTAACGCCAAAATCAGTTAAAAACTGAGTAACGTGCTGAGGGAGGCTGTTGTAGATTCTATCGCAAACAATGGAATAATACATTTTAAAGTATTTAAAACAGGGGCGTGCGGTGACCAATTTGACTGAGTAAGCTCTGTAAATAGCAAGAGTGCGATTTGGAGCCTGTTTTGGAAGACAAAACGAAAATATATTCAGTTCTCTACGTTTTAAATTAAATCGTTATATCAAAAATACATTGCTATTAAATTATTATTATTATTATTATTATTATTATTATTATTATTATTATATTATTGTTATTGTTATCATTGCGTCTTCTGGAATTACGCTTATCCTCCCCAAACACGCCCACAATTTTCAGTGAACCAAAAGTCAGTTATTAACCTCTGCCTTTTGAACGCTTCACATGTCGTAAATACTCGTAAGTTATCTTTCGGAACGTAATGAACGCTGCATCCCGTATAAGACACTATTATTCGAGCTTATTTGGCATCACTCACGACTCTTTAAGAAGCTTCCTTCGCAATGCCCTTTCTCCCACAACATAGCATCTGATCAATGACTATATTTTATCTATATCTGTATTATCTATATTTATAATTCATCTAAAACAATTGCAACATGCTAGGCCATGGAAATGTTTTCTTTAATAGATTTACTCAAGAAATTACTAATTGCAGAAATCAAATCATTTTGAATTCTGTTAGAAGTGCCTTTAAATGTTTTGGCAAATTTTAAGTATTGTTGTAAGGTCGTAACATACTTGCTCAACAAATTTAGAAATTCGATCAACGTAGCCTTAGCTAACCAATTCATTTTTACGATGCCTTCCGAAAGGTAATTTCTGCATTGAAAAAAATTGTCGCGTCAATCAGGCATTTTAATATGACTCTTCTTTCTGTGTAATTATGTTGTGTTACATCTGATAGATCAATTTAAGTTTCAATGCTGACACTTTAAAACTGGCCAGCTGAATAAGTGGACACAAATGACTCGGTTATAGATCGTTTTTGTGATTGTTTTTAAGAGACTTGCAAATTGTTACAGCGATCTTTATTCCTCACATTACGAACACAGGAAAACACTGATGCAAACACCTGAAGGCATGTTTTGGAACAGGCCTTCCTATACGAATAATTCCATTTTCTCCACAAAAGTACAACGGAATATATTTTTGTAATATCCTCAATTATAAATGTATTTTCTGCCATAGCACAGTATCTTACTGTTATGTAACACAAAAAGACAGTGCACACAAAAATAAATCACTCAAAAATAATATGCAGTATGAATACCACGCACAGATCAAATAAATCCACAAGAAGAAGACCGTGGCATTGCGTGGCAGGCGGCGCTTATACCAGTGTGTCAGCTCGTACGCATGCGAACACATCTGCAAGATGAATTCCTGGGCGGCGTGCCGCGGCAGTGGGCCCGGGTGGCGGCGCTTTCCAGCGTGCTCCGTACAACCAAATGGAGCTTCTAGAAAGTCATGAGCGCATGCGCGAACTGCCTAATGTATTTAGATGGAGAACATCGTCATGCTCAGTTAGGGCCGGGTTGCGGTGCCAACTACCTCCGTCTCTTTCAACCGCTTTCTGTCTTCGTCAGAAATAGCTGTGTATGCTCAATCAAGGGCCGCGCGCCTACGCGAGCCAGTGTACTCGGCAGAATTTTAAAAATCAAGCTTGGTTCTCTATGGCGAGAGTGGTGATTTCAAAATGTAATAATTACATTTAGCTGTCTTTTCTCCAGGGTAGGCGCAGCATACCTAGCTAACCTGGAATGCACGCCACTGGTTTAAAAATACGTGCTCGACGTTGTTTCCTACTCTCCAGTTGTCATTTTAAAAATTAAATTTTGAAATATTATTAGGTTAGGACATGGTTGTCCATCAATTACACGTTTCTTTCCTTTATACGAAAGGGAAGAAAAGCATTTCTTAATAAAACTTTTGAACCACTTTTTCACTATTCATATCAAAAAAATAACACTAATTTCATCAGCTATCGCTAACGGCTGCAACACGCAAAGGAAAATATCACAATCATGGACACTCGCTCATCACACTTGGGTTTTTCTAATGTAGTATCTGAGTGTAGTATCTCCAAGATGGAATATGGCACTTTTTGCGTCTTTCTCGGCCCTGCCGCAAGATGTCGCATGATCGCGACCGTATCAAGCAGTGCTGCAGATCGAGCGACTCTAGCGGTATGACCGAGAAAGGCGCGAAAAGCCGTGCCATATTCCATCTTGGAGATACTCCCCTCAGATGCCTCGTTAGAAAAAAAATATAGCAGGCTATTGAACCGATAACCAACGCCTTGGCATGCTTCGTTTATTAGTGGGGGGACGCGCATGCGCTGTCGCCACCCGATCCGTCTTCAAGACGTTGGAGACATTCGCCAACGGCCTGAACTGTGCTCGCACACTGCCTTCATTGCATGGACGCGCTGCGATCTATGACGCCGATCACACGAAAGACCGAATAAATGGGGAAAAAAGAAAAAGAAAAAAAAAAGCTCGAAGGAAAAAAATGATTTTGTTATTACCTTGGGCGTTAAGACACGACTTGCACACCCCAAGAAAACCCCACTGATATGTAACAAGGGACAGTAAAAAATATGGTGCTAGTCCCATTTTCGGTTATTCCATTTCTTGGAAATTCCCAGAAAATTAACATTTGAAAATTACAAAATTGGAGATAGCGATTTTTGCTTTAAAAACAGTCTGTTGAAAAAAGCAACTCTTTAAAAAAAGGTCATGTACAGTTTTTGAAAAAAAAAGAAAAAGAAATGATTTCGCTTAATTCGTGTCTGAAATTAATGCAATTTTAAAAAAATTCTCAAAATCCGCACGAATTTTTTTCATTAAAGTTTCTTCTCGTATGTAATAACTAAAGACCGGATTCCCGTGTTACTACATCTTTCGTTTGATAACTTGAAATTGGACGAAACCTTGACAGAAATTTGAATCATGAAACGGACGTACTTGTTTTATTTTGCACGAAATTGAACGTTTGGTGGGTTACTGTACGATATTCTACGTTTTAGTTAATTCTTTCTGAAAATTGCACATTTTGGGATTTTACTGGACGAATTGGCAAGATTAACGATTTTATTGCATAAAATATAATTTTTATTTAATCAACTTGTTTTAATTTATCTTTTTTACAAGTTTCGTTTAAGAAAAAAGGTTTTATGACATATCCCAGCAGTGCATTCGGGAGGTCTATGAAACCAGAGTGCAGTTTAATATGCATCAATTCTGCATTTTGTTGCCATAAGAATTGAACGTCTGTAGCTTCCATGATGCCTATTGCATACTAAAATGTCGGAGTTATTGCCGCGGCCCTTCGTTGCGGCCGCTCAGCAAATGCATGTTAGGGTCTACAGGTTTCTTCCCAATCGGATCATGTATCCGTTCTGCCAGTCTTCGCCGAACTTGCCAATACGAGATATAGTCACATTTGACCTTACGTCCGGACACGAAGCTTAGCGACAAGCTGCACTGCCTTTCAAATTCATCGAATTTCTCGGACGTTGCCCTACGAGGTACAAGAGATAATGAGCGCAGTCTCTGAATGTTTTAGCAGCGTGCACACGTACGTAAAGTGAGGCTCAGGACACAGACAAGTATAAATGTAGAACAAAATTTTTCCTGTCTGAAACTGTATTAGTTGATAGAAATATTTTCAGAAAAATGTTCAAGAAAATTCTCAGAAAATAATTTGAAAATATATATAATTGTAATTTATATAATGCAAATATTAATTGTAAATTATGCATAATGAAAATAATTAAGAACATATCTTCTGCAACTTACTCCACTGCACTGACCACCGTCCGACGCACGTGAGGCACGGCCCCAACCGGGACAGTCCCCGACCGATCTCCCGGCATGTGTGGTAGTGTAAGTGGGTGCGTAAGGGGCGAGGATAGGATAAGGAAGGGGAAGGAAAGATTGTGAGCGGTCCGTTAGCGTACTGCTCCGACATTCGCCTGGTGTTGATCGGAGAAACCACGGAAAACTACCGGTCAGAGCAGCAGGCCGCTAGAATTCTCCTCCAGACAGCGACTGAAGTCGACCTAACTGAAATGCTAATGTCGAAAATCCTGCCGCCGTCGGGACTCGAACCTAGGACTTCCCAGTCAGAGGCACTGCAGTGACATCAGTTGTCGCCACCGCTCCCGGGACTACCCATGGAACCGACTTTGATATCCTTAACGGTTGGTCAGGAGAGGTTGCATCAACTGTTGCCATTGTAGTGCTACTCACCGGGAGGTCCTAGGTTTCTGTCCTGATGATGGCAGTATTTTCGACACTAGCCAGATAGCTAGGTTGAGTTCAGTCGCTGTGTAGAGAATTCTTGCGCCGGCTACTTTCCGTGGTTTCTTTAATCAACACCAGCCGAATGCCGAGGCAGTACCTTACCAATCGGGCCAAGCACCGCGTGCGATCTTTTCTTCCCATTCCTTGTCCTATCTTACCCTTTACTAACACTTATATACACCATTCTACCACACATGCCGGGTGACCGTTCTGGAGCTTAGAGCTTGTCCCGGCTGTGGCGATGCCCCTCTGATGGCACGGAGTTGATTGGGAAACTACGCTGGTCGACGGTAGGTCGGCGCCGAATTTAGCCATCCCGAGGGGGGAAGATAGATATTTTCAAAGAAAAACATGTACTACACTTACGAGAGTAATGACCTTTGCTGTTGATGCGCCCGGAATGACTATCAATCAGTGAATCAACTTATCGACCTAAAAACATTCCGTCTGTAAACAACTGTACCGCCTAAACTGTTCAGACGATTTTTTCCTAAATTGATATTCCGTGATTGATCTGAATGAACTGGAGGCTTTGGGGTAGTGTTGTGTGGGGGTAGTGTTGAGTGGCGGCATGTTAACCCTGAGGATCTGAGTTCAGGTCTCGCAGCGGAAAACAATTGTTGGTTGAAAACACTTTTGCTGGTTTATGTAATAGTATATTGTGTAGCATTGAAAAACTATGCGAGAAAGTATGTGCTTTGGCAGCGTCACTAGTTTTATGAAAGTAAAGCCCTTTAATTAACAAAATCCATATTCAATGTGATGGTATACCGAATAATTTGAAAAGCAAAATGTAAATAAGTCATGAAAATAGCAGCAATAAATGAGGTAATCGTGTTATCGAAACATGAAGGCTCATTTTTATTAAGAGACTCCGCAGATCAACCATCTTGTGTTCTTCCTAACAGAATAAATTTTCAGCATTTGTGTAGTACGTACTGGATGAGACGTCGGTCCACGTAAGTAATATTTAATTGTAAAGAATGTGGTAGTCGGACATCAGAAAATAAGATCAACAGTCCCTAACACTTATAGGTCCAGAATTGCAAACACATTTCAGACTGGTTGCAGTGTCGGGCAAATGATCAGTAAAATATCGAGACTTGAAATTCCTTACACATTTCGCGTGCCCAACGTGGGGCGCATTGTCTTATACATACGTGTGATTTTCAAACTGTCTCATTATAGGCAACAATGTAAATCCGCTTCTGTCTGCACCATTCTCTTGAACGCCCTTCAAACTAACAAAATTTAATCAAAACCGATGGAGCCATTTTGGAAGAAAAATGTTCAAACAAAAAATTGCCTAATTTCACGAAAAGTACTAAAATTTTCGAAAAATTGTACATGACTTAATTTCCAAATCTATATTTGAGGGATAATTCCATTAAAGGTAAAATCTGCACCTTTAATATTTTAGTTGTAGGAAAAAAAATTATTTTTTCCTACAGAAAAGAAAGAAATTTTGCAATTTTCGAAAAAATTAGGGTTTTAAACAAACCTGGTGTCCTGTACCATTCTCTTAAACGTTCTTCAATATCCACTATCCACAAACATAGTTCAATCAAAATATTGGAGCCATTTTTTGAAAATGTCCCAGGGACTTCATGTAAAATACTAAAATACAAAATTAAAATTTCACTGTCAAATTCCAGGGGCCGCGACATCACCTAAATCGAGGGGGAATGTCAATTTTGGAAAAAACCGTCTGAACAATTTAGCCGCTAGCGTTGTTCACAAACGAGACAAACGTTTTGTCGTCAATCGATTTTTCAGTTTCAAGGACCCACAAAACACGGATTCTAGCTACACCCCGATTCGCAGTTTTTCCCGTAGCATTACATAGCTTTCTCTCTACTGCATAAGCGGCAAGGAGAAAATCAAAACCGTCAGGCAATTTAATTGTAGCGTTGTGGCAACGCCTCAAACCATCAAATTATGAGGCGTAAACCAAACGTGCACGGACGTGCTCTGGAATTCTAGAGGGCGCTGGCTGGACGCTGTCGGGGATGGGGGTAGATGGTTGCTCACCTCCGATTTGCATGCCTGGCACCGTGGAGGTGACGCCGGGGGGCCGCACCTGCGCTGAATAAAGGGCCGACTGGGGGAGGAGGCGTCAGGAAAGGCCCGCTCTAAAATAACCTATTTAGAAAGGTTAGTAGCGAGTCTGGAATGATTGTGCAATACCCCTGGAGAAGGCTGGTCGTCGAGCTTTCGGGACGCCGATAGCAAGGAAGCGCCGAGGGGAGGAGGGCGAGCCCTCAGGGTACTTAACACTGCGTCATCTGTGCCCAGGCGGGATATGTTGAGTCGAAAGACTGGGCTGTACTCTCAAGCACGCAGTTTTCCAGGCGAAGACCTGTTCGGTGTCAGGCCATGTAATAACTGGATATAAGGGACTCCGGGTCCGACAATCGCACCACGCGTTAAGGCCCATTCACAATGCAATCACAAACATAAGCATAACACAAGCGAAGAGTTGGCGTATTCACAATGTCGAACATAAACACAGGCAAAATAAGAATTTCTATTGGCTATGAGACGCAGCACACGAATCGACACGATCGACTTCGATACTCGATTTTGAGTTAACGAACTGTGATTGGCTCATTCCTTATGTCTGACATAAGCATAGCACAGAAGCTTGCAAGCTCTTAAGTTAACGTCTTACGTGTTATGCTTATGCGAACGCATAAGCATAACACAGGCAAAATAAGAATTTCTATTGGCTATGAGACGCAGCACACGAATCGACACGATCGACTTCGAGTTAACGAACTGTGATTGGCTCATTCCTTATGTCTGACATAAGCATAGCACAGAAGCTTGCAAGCTCTTAAGTTAACGTCTTACGTGTTATGCTTATGCGAACGCATTGTGAATGAGTCCACTTGTAGACGTAGTCCAAACTTTTATGTTAACGCCATGCTTATGCTTATGTTTGCATTGTGAATGGGCCTTTACTCACCTGCGATAGAGCAGTGGCACTGGGCTGTAGGGACGATCGCGGGATTTTCGCGGCTAAGAGGAAGGAAAAGGTTGCCGGAGATTTTTTCAATGTTAGTAAATTTCACTCTTTTTTTGTGTAAATATATTTAAATATTTTCTCTCGGAAAGTTGTCTATGTTCATGAATTCCAGTACGTCACATGTTCCTACGAGAGCAATGTCATAAATTTTCCCAAACCGCCGGCAATTTTGTCAGAGTTATCCCAAGGCTTTGGGTAAGTAGCATGCATTCATTACGCCTCTGGAACAGGAAAACGAAGGCATTCAAATGCGAGTTTCTGGGGAGTACTTGTAGCCATTTGTCGTAACGTTAATTTTTCACGGAATATCGTGTAGCCATTTTGCAAAAATTGAGTTTGTGCATGTCATAGCGGACAGCACTATCCATGTTCTGTTGCATGCGCAGATGCACCAGTGACGCGTAACCGGAACTGCGCATGTGCACAAGACCGATAGTGCTTTTTAACGTTCGAGGGTGCACACACTTTCTAATAGCTATCGCAATTCTTCGTTCCTTGCTGAAGCCGAATGTGCGTCATATCAGCCTAGAGGGTGTTCCCTAGGCAAGAAGGAGCTCGTTGCACACACTTTCTCGAACTAGTTTTCTAATTTCTTTAGTCTAGCCTAACTTTTCGGTCTAGCCCCATCCTCTTCAGAGGTGCCTCTATCGCCGCCCAAAGCACTTAAAAAAAAAAAAAAAATCGGTTTCTTAATGGTAGAACCGAAATATTACTTCAAGACTATTAAAGACTCGTCCTATATAGATATTTTCGTTGAAAAATTTGGAACCGTTCTTAAGGAAATGGAGTTTAAGCGTTACTGTAAATGAGAAATTTGAAGCTCTATTACAGACAACTTACGAGTTTTGGAGAAATGTCATTTAAAGTCCTTTGAAGCATTTCCACTCAAACGCAATAATGTATACATCGCTGAAAATGAGCATATTAACGGCGTGACGTTTTAAAAAATGTATACTTGCGTATTTTTTTTTTTTTTAAAAAGGGGGGGGGGAACTTCTCTTAATGGATTTAGTGCAAAACAAAGAAAAAACGGTACCCGCTTCTGAAAACATTGTGTTTAAGCGTTTCTGAAAATGCGGATATCGCGCTCATTTTCACTGAAAACTTTTGAGTTATTGAGAAACGTTAGAACATGGACACAAAAGGCAATATGTGAACATATCGCCGCTAATGTAAATACTAACGATGTGAAAGAAGTAAAAAAATGTGCAATTTTTTAAAATCCAATGGTTTATGTCCTCTTATTTAGTACACTTAGCGCTATCTCTATCAAAAGTTTAAAGAAAAAAATTGGGTCAGTTCTTGAGAAATTCGTATATCTGATACTTTTAATGTGGTACATATTTCAATTAATATTGCACAAAAATACTAATTTTTTCAATAAAAAAAAAGGATCATGAGTTTAATAAGAGAATTAATTATGGAAAAAATTTCACTTGAAGTAAAAATCTCGATCTTCAATTGTGAAGTTATCGAAAGATGTTGAAAAAACTTCAAACTAGCAATTTTTGATAATTAGATTAAAGTGAAAATTGGATCTATGCCACCTTTGTCTATTTTACTCTCTTACAACAAATTTAAAGAAAGAATTTGGTTCAATTTTCAGAGAAAATCTTGAAAATGTCTCAGGTGCTTCATGCAAGATACCGCCAAAAATTAATGAATGTGATTCAAAACCTCAGAGCTTTGTGTGAGGCCTCAACAGCGGATTATTCAGTATGGAGAAACTATGAATAGTTTAGGTGCTGGCATTGTTCACACGACACTATTTGAAAAACAAAGACTTTCAGTGTCAAGGGACCCCAATACGTGTATTTCCATTTAAATCTCAAAATCATTATCCGCAACATTACATAACTTTCTCTATACTCCATATATATGTATGTACACAAGAAAGAAATAAAAATGGTTCTAATACATTCTGAAGGTCTTGTAATCTATACACGTAAAAATTTGCATGTATCCTGAAATTGCGACAATGGATGATACAATCACTATCTGCTAGCCCATACCACTAATCGCAAAGGAACCCATTGTGTAAATTGATCACATATCACTCCACGCTCTGTGCCAATTGGATGTGCACAAGTACATGAAACTCCAACAACTTACATGAAATTAATTCTAAGGTAAACTATGTTTAACAATAAACATGGTAATATTTGGTCTCATTAAAGCCAATTCTGAAGTGTTACAGATTATCCTGACATTATACTCCAAGCAGCAAAGCTGGATACAAATACTGGAACAACATTAGATATATTTTTTTACATAATCATCTTTATTCTTACATCTCTTTTAATCTCCTTAATAGCAGCTGCCATATGGAGAGGCAAGGCTAAAACTATTAGGAAAGAAAACAACTATGTAACAAGGCAAGTCAATATATTTTTAAATATTATTTACATCAAATGCAAAATAAATGTATGCAGTTTACCGTTTTATTTCTTTCAGAACATTTGTTCCTAACCCTTCAAAAACAAATGGGAATTACATACCATTACAAGATGATACAGATTTGGAAAATTGAAGAAAAATCTTAGGAAAAGTAATGCACAAGAATGGATATTTTAAGTTAATTAGTGAAAAATGCACATTGACTATTTTAAAATTAAACTTTTAATTTATTATATGTAAATGCATACATGTCTTCCTTTGTGTCAACACACAAAAATCATACTTTGAAATCAATCTTCATTTCACCATTCTTGATAGATCTCCTCTCACTTCTCTTTTACTTGAAGACCTGAAAAAATGCAGAAATACACAAATGAAGCAATAGGTTAGAGAAAACAAGGTTAAAAACAAAAATTATCTTGCTGACAAGTGCAATCTATTCCCAATACACATTTTTTTTCTTTCTCATACATACAAAAATTTAAACAAAGTACTGTAAAAAAACTGCAGATTTTTTGACAAAAACAGCAGGACACCATTTGACTTCATTAAATGGTTAAATGAAGACCATTTCTTTTTCCTTATAAGAATTTGTTGGTTTGTAAATTTTATATTTGCTAAATATATTGGGGAGTCTAATGTACCTTTAATCGCTAATCTTTTTGGTCATGCGTGTGGCTTTTGTGGTTGCTTTACATGTTAGTTTGTTAGCTAGAGGGGACTAGTTTTCTAATGTAAGCTTGCCCATCAAGGACCAAGCATAAAAATAATATTTTATAATTCTTAAAAAATTACATTAGAAAGGATAAACAACATTTATATGTTTTTCCAACTAATAGTCAATATACAACAGAACTTGCATACACAACTTTGGGACAACAGGGTATATTAAATCATCTCGACATGATACTGAAAATAGTTTGAAAAAATATGAACAAGATCTTTTACATTTTTAAATTGTAATGCTTTTGCACTATCTTCACCTCCTTCTGGCTGTTTCTTTCCGCTACAATCACATGCCCTACATGTTTGATTGGTGATTCTGGGTGCGTCAACATCAGGTCATTAGTTCCGTAAGAATGTTTTATAGCAGGAGGTGGCAGTGATCTTCCCCATTGGCTGGCAAAATCCAATGCTGACTTACTGGATGACTTGTAGGTTTTTTGCACTAGCAGGGCACTAAGTCAGGACAAGCTCTAACCTGACTGGTCTCACAGCATGTATGGTAGTGTAGTGGATGTTAAGTGTAAATGTGTCTAAGGGGAGAGGATAGGACGAGGAAAAGGAAGGAAAGTTAATGTGCAATCCATAGGCCTTTTATTAGGGTACTGCCCAGGCATAGGCTTTTTATTAGGGTACTGCTCAGGCATTTGCCTCGTGTTGATACCAGAGAACCCACAGAAAAATACCAATCGGAGCAGCCAGCCTATTTATTATCAACATACATATTCTAAAATGATAATAGAAAGTTTGAGCAAGTTTGTTGAGTAATACATAGTAAAAAGAGTATTGTGCAATAATTAAATAAAAAATTCAATATCGATAACACAATCCACTACATTATCTTCAAGATTCAAAATTCAACGAAGACAAGTTTGCGCTCGGTTATGAATGAAAAGAGTAAAAACTGGTCAAATAGCATTACTTCTTAGTGCGGTAGTGAAACCGAACAAATTTACATCAAATCATTTATCTAAAAAATGTTATGTTAAATGTTGCATTAGAGCAACTTTGGGACTTAATGGTTTAACATACCAATAGAAACTTCGGCTAAGTTTTTGTTTCTTTGTATTCATGATTAGAGAAAATGAACAATTCTGACAGTGAATGTTCATAAATTTTGGAGCGATATGTGCAAGGCCCTCGTTTCTGTTAACATTCCATTTAAAAAACTGAATAATCAGCTGTTTCGAAATTTTCTGGAGAAGTACTACCAGAGAAACATTCCTGATGAATCTACCTTAAGAAAGGGATATCTGATACCTCTGTACAATGAAGTAATGCAAAAGATTAGGCAGGACATTTGGCTATCCATTGATGAGACAACTGACTCTTGTGGCAGATACATTGGAAATGTCATAGGAAAACTTAGTTCTAGTGAGCCATGAAATCCTCATCTGAATATGTCCAAAGTTCTCGAACGAACAAATCATTCACTAATGCCAGAGTTCATGATACATCTTCTGTGGCCTTTGGAAGAAAAACCGAAGCTTGCAGTTTTGATAATTGATGCTGCAGCATATATGATCATGGCAGCCGAAGCTCTAGTATTCTACCCGAAATTGGTTCACATTACATGTCTAGCTCACGGATTGCATAGAGTAGCAGAGGAGATACGCCATCAGTTTCCAAAGTAAATGCAGTGGTTTCCCCAGTCAAGAAGGTGCTTGTGAAGGCTCTGTCATGTGTCAGACAGTACAAGCAGTTACTACCAGGTCAGTGCCTAGTCTTACTTGCTGGGGAACTTCGATTGAATCTGCCCTGTTCTACTGCAACTATTTGCAGGACGTGAAGAAAGTACTGGACAAAGGAGAAATGGCAAATTTACCAGCTTCTATGAAAGCGTGCAAAGTCGATCTGCAGAGCAAGTTGGCATTTGTTAAAGTTCATTTTGAAAATTTGTCTGCAACATTCACTGGGTTGGAAGGGGATTGCCACTTTCAGTAGCTTTTGAACTGTATGATTCATTTACAAAACATTATACCAGGAGCCATTGGACAAATTGTAGGAACAAAGATTGAAAACGTATAAGCCAGAAATCCCAGTTTATTTGCAATGTAAGTGAAGTACTAACTGGAATATCTGACAAGGAACTGGCGGGTTACTCTCCTGCTGAAGTGGTTTCATTTAAATTCTGCCCCTTAACTTCTTGTGAATTGGAACGTATGTTTTCTAGTAACAACAGTGTTCTAACAGACAAAAGAAAATGGAGGTCAGTGAAAACAAAATTGGTTGCATATTGTCACAACAATGCATGTACATAAACGTACTATGAGTGAAGAAAAATCATGTAAATAGGTAAATTTGAAGTAATTTATTGATAATGCATCCTAATTCTTGGGCATATTATGAGATTTCTAGGGCATATTGGCAGATTTTTGGTGCATATTTAATTGATTTTAGGTGCAAAATTGCATGCATATTTTGACGATTTTAAGTGCATATAAATCAGCCCTCTAGTCATTACACCAACATTGTGATAACTAGAGACTGGATTTTTATGTAATTACATATTTTTTTGTCTTTCTACTTATCGCTCTCAAAATTTTAATCTTGGCGAATTGTCGCCATCCAAACACAATATACAATTTTTTTAGTTACTTATTTTTACGCATTTGGTACATGGCATATTAAATATTTTACATATTTCGCTACTTTCACAAAATATTTTATTCTACCTTATTTCTGCAAGCTACTGAGCTCTACTTGAGGTATGATACATGACGACGGGGTCGGATATTTTCAGAGCGTGGTACGACTGCTTCAGTTACATCAGTGGCAGGAAGTGCGTGTGTGCAACAGATAATTTTTAAATTTAAGTGTGCAAAGTATCATTGATTTTTGGCGACCTTTAATCAGAATTTCCATGAAACTTTGGTAATCATTGTGTAACCCTTTGATGAGAATATTCCATGCTGTGGTGATTGTTTGCTGCTTGTAGATATCGCCAGTTTGTACTACGATAGTTTCTATTGCTTTTAGTCTGGCTGCTAAACTACATTTCTGGATAACAATTTGTGAAGGTTTTCCTACCGATGGGAAAGTTGTATGGTGCAAGTGAGCATCATCAACTTGTACTTTTCAATTGAATTTTAAAACGTTTGCATTGTTTTTAAAATTTGTATAGGAAATTTTTTATAGACCTAAGGTCGAATTATGTAAATGTGTTTTATAATTAGAGTATTTTAATATTACATATTTTGATGTTTCATAGTACATATTTTTCCGGTGTGTAGAAATAACGTCAGAACGCTGTGAAATTCACCTCCGGAGCAAATGATATTGCATACACTGCCCTTCTCATGGCTTCCAAGTTTTGTGTGATAAAAATAGCTTTAAGTAAAACAAAAATCCTCAATATACTCCTCAGGCCTGTTTGAAAGTTACTGAACTGAAAGGTGAAAACCACCTCCAGTACGAGACTTCCACTTTTTATTCCTGTGACTGCAAAAGTACATCCACATAATGAACTATTTTTTGGAAGTGCACAGGATCTATGGTCAATGGAAACATTAAAATTACACTTCACACTTATAACTGTTCCATATGCTATCTAGATTTTCAAATTCCCTGACTTATCCAGACTTACAAGTCTAAACTAATGACACCAAAACAGCACATACTTTCTCACATTATTCAAAATGGATATGTACTAATGAAATATTACCATTTATGCACTAATAACTTAGCTATTTCTTGAAAACTTCCAATTCAACCAAAAGGGCCTGATGTGCATCTCCATTCATTTCGATATTAAGGAGCAGCAACAATTTCTTACTTTTATAATTGAAATTAATAAGAATAAATTTGACTTACAGTATGTGGAGCAAATTACACAGAAGCGAGTAATGCATTGTTGCCACCACAACATTGTCAAAACTATTTGCAATTCATTTGGCATACATGTAGGGTGATTATTTTCTTATCTATTCTTGGCGAAAATGCTAATTTCCATTTGTATTCTAACCCTCAACTGGCATGGTGATTTTGACATTTAACCAGCGCCATGGTGACATTTTAACCCCATGATTTCCCCCCCCTTTTATTATGAAAATTTGTAACAAATTTTTAACTATTTCTATTTAATTATATTTTTATAGGATTTCTCAGTAACATTTAGATAAAATAATTTCATAATTAATATATTTTTATGTAAGAATAATTAACTGAAAGATAACTGATAATCATAAATAAAGTCTTATTTTTACCAATAATTTTTTTAAACATTTTTTTCACATTTTCATTTTACGATACACATATTTAATGACGAAATAAAAACATTATTGCAAAAATAGACTCGTAGACACTCCTTAAAAATGTTTGGCTGATATTCATGGCACATTGACCAGTAACATACATCACAAATACTTTTGTTTTGGGGTCATTTTTTTTCTGACATATTTGATCCATTTCATTTGCCTGGCAGATTTCTTCTATATTGTTAAAGTGGTTTCACAAAGCTCCCTAGTTAGGTGCACATTCAAGAGATGTTCATGTGCAGTTTGGTAAACTGACATACCAGCATCCTCAAGAATTCTTGTTATGACTAGGGCCCAGATTTTAAAGACCTAAAAATCAGCAAAATATGCAAGCATTTATGACCTAAAACCTATATAAATATGACCTAAAAATATAAAATATGACGTTATACAAGTTTATTTTTTAAAAATTCCTGTTAATTTTTTAGGTATAACAAATACAAAATTCACTCAAGAATAGATTGTGAGTAGGGTAGATACGGCTTGCAGTCTTTGGAACTAACTAGTATTAAAGAAATTGCTTGTCTGTAAAACCAATCAAGTACAGGACAATAAAACCCATCAAACCAAACGACTTGCTTTACTACTGCATACTTCTTGTTTAAAATAATTCTTCTCTTTCAAATAATCCTTTGTAGTATAATTTTTGAGTTTATTCGTGACAATATCACCTGATACATTGTCATGCGAGACATTTTCAAGCCTTTTATTCTGGTTTCCTTAAAAATATGACCTATGTATGCATTTGGGGCAAAATCTGTTCAAAATATGACCTTTTACTAAAAACGGTCCTTAAAAATGACAAATAAATGCATTTATGGCAGAATTTGGCCCACATATGATCTTTCACTAAAAACTCTGTAAATATGACTATATGCACAATAAAAATACGTTTTCCTGATCGACAATACCTGGATTCATGCATAAATTATTTTAAAATTCACCCAAAGGTTCAGGAAAAAAAAACATGACTTGTCATTAAAATCTGGGCCCTAGTTATGACAGTCATACCCATTTTGCATATATCGTCAGTGTCATTAAAATCACTATCCACCTCTTCTAACCCTCTAGAGATAGCAATATCATGGTCCGTATCAGCATAAATCACAATGTTCACTGAAAACGCCATCATGAAGAGTTGTGTAACTGGCACGGTGGTGCCACTGTGACTCCCAACAATTATTTTCACCCAGGCCACTGCAAAATAACTGCATGAAATTCAACAGTACTTCTCAAATCAAAAGATAAGCCCATTACTTGAAGGTAAACAGCATAACATTCTCATTTGAAAAATAGGTAGCATATTCAACTTCTAAATTCAAGTGGGGTCAAAATGTCACCACGACACCATTTGAAAGCTAATTTCAACTTGTTTATGGGTTAGTACATCACACCAATGATTAATTTAACTATATAAATTAAGAATAAGAATACCAATTACTATAGGACAGCAATATGCACTGCAATTTAGTAATTCTCCATTAAAAAAAGCATGTGGAAAAACCAGTTTAGGTGAACAGATGTTTGAGAGTAACGGGGCTGACCAACAACTATTGTTCCCAGCACGAGGCTTTCACTTTTTATACCTGCATATGTTTAGGCACTTCTTTCACCTAGACAAGAATGCCAAATACTACAGGACAGCAATACACTATGCACAGCAATTTAGTAATTCTCCACTAAGAACTGCACGTGGTAAAACCAGTTTAGATAAACAGATGTCTGAGAGTAACGGGGCTGACCAACAACTATTGTTCCCAGCACGAGGCTTTCACTTTTTATACCTGCATATGTTTAGGCACTTCTCTCACCTAGACAAGAATGCCAAATACTACAGGACAGCAATACACTATGCACAGCAATTTAGTAATTCTCCACTAAGAACTGCACGTGGTAAAACCAGTTTAGATAAACAGATGTCTGAGAGTAACGGGGCTGACCAACAACTATTGTTCCCAGCACGAGGCTTTCACTTTTTATACCTGCATATGTTTAGGCACTTCTCTCACTCAGACAAGAATGCCGAATACTACAGGACAGCAATACACAATATGCACAGCAATTTAGTAATTCTCCACTAAGAACTGCATGTGGTAAAACCATTTTCAATGAACAGATGTTTGAGAGTAACGGGGCTGACCAACAACTATTGTTCCCAGCACGAGGCTTTCACTTTTTATACTTGCATATGTTTAGGCACTTCTCTCACTCAGACAAGAATGCCGAATACTACAGGACAGCAATACACAATATGCACTGCAATTTAGTAATTCTCCACTAAGAACTGCACGTGGTAAAACCAGTTTAGATAAACAGATGTCTGAGAGTAACGGGGCTGACCAACAACTCTTGTTCCCAGCACGAGGCTTTCACTTTTTATACCTGCATATGTTTAGGCACTTCTTTCACCTAGACAAGAATGCCAAATACTACAGGACAGCAATACACTATGCACAGCAATTTAGTAATTCTCCACTAAGAACTGCACGTGGTAAAACCAGTTTAGATAAACAGATGTCTGAGAGTAACGGGGCTGACCAACAACTATTGTTCCCAGCACGAGGCTTTCACTTTTTATACCTGCATATGTTTAGGCACTTCTCTCACTCAGACAAGAATGCCGAATACTACAGGACAGCAATACACTATGCACAGCAATTTAGTAATTCTCCACTAAGAACTGCATGTGGTAAAACCAGTTTAGATGAACAGATGTTTGAGAGTAATAGGGCTGTCCAACAACTATTGTTCCCAGCACACTAGCAAGCGGCTTTCACTTTTTATACCTGCATGTATTTAGGCCGCTCTCTCAGTACGTTAAGAAAGCAAAATGTTTTAGCCATTCAATTCTCAATATAAACTAAAATTTAGTAGTGCAGCTTACATGGGTACACTATGAAGCAAATTACAAAACCAATTGATACGAATTGGTATTACTAGGAAATAATAGTGCTGACAAACAGAACGGTTATTAGCTCAGGTCTTCCACTTTCTATATCTACGTTCATTTAGACTACACTTATTGAAATACTGATACTTTGCAGAAGGGCATTATGTCCTCAAGTAATTTTTTAAATTATGTCATTATCAATGCTTGTGTCTTCAAGAAGGTGACAATACATGGGATTATTTTTGGTCAACAAAATCATTCTAGGAATTTAGTTAACAGGATTTGGTCGAAACAAGTAGAAAATGTGAAAAACTACATCATGAATCAGTAGGTCTATACAATAATTAAATGTACCACCTTCCTCTCAGTATTAAATGTTTTGCTTCTCATTGTATGTTCTTGACCACATAATTTATGACAGGATAGGTTAACTTTAACTTGATTATTTAGTGTGAAAGGCTACTATCATACAATTGCTATTTCTGTGCAGTTATCTGGTCACTGTCAATATTTTTTGGTCATGGTTATTTTTATACTATGTAATGAGTTCACGGTGCCTGCTTTTGGTTTGGTTGAACAAATAAATTTGTTTAATCTATGTGAAAGATAACTAATCCTGATATGGTTGCATTGGTAATTTATGCATGATATTAGAAATTGTTCTGGTTGACAATAATTGTTAAATAAGTAGTCTTCTGTTTTTTATGCCCACCTTACATTATGGGTTTTAAGTTGATATGGTTGGCAATGGTGTCAATTACTTCTTTAACTACACAACAATGAATTAGTACATAAATGTAAACAATCATCTGATCTGCTTATTACCAAATTGTCAAACAACAAAGGGTGGAAAAATTTGCAATAAAAAAATAAAAAATAAGATATTTTTGATTTAAATAAGATTTTACAAAATTAGATTAATGTTTTTACTTTAAATCAAAATCATTAAGTGATTAAGTTACCTTTAATTACTTTAAAACCAGAAAAAGTTTATAAAAACATTAGTTTTTAAATTATACTAATTTTATTACAAAAATAAAGATACGAAAACTATATATTTGAGGGGTCTGGTGCAATACTGGCCTAACCCACAAAATCTTTAAATTCGAGTTACTTATGGTTTCGTGCTCTTGAAACACTTATCTTGCATCCAGATTACTGAATAAGCTTATGGTACCACCTATTAGCATGATTTAGAAAAAAGGCATTCTTGGTTCAAAGGAATTTGACCATTTTTTGTACAATAACGCCCTAATCAAAAAGCACTTGCTGAAAACAACTGAATTCATTTAATAGTTGTCCTGTTATCAAAAAATAGGGGTATAATAGTTATTACTTGCACACTTTTCCATTAAACCTTTAACCATCAATGGGAAATATGCTTCCTACTTAAAATGGAATTTTATCAACATTAAGAAAAAAGTTAATATTATTAATATTAATAAGATTAACTTCCGTTTTCATTAGTTTTAACAATAATTTGGTCCTTAAATGAGTATTAATAAAATTCCATTTTTATTAATACTCATTATCTTTGAGATAATCTCTTAAGGACTGGTTCACCTAAAGAAATAAGCAGAACCACCCTTGTTCCAACAGAAGGCCCCTGCCCTTTAGGAATTCAGTGGGCTTATATCCTAATCATTAAGATGTATTTTAAGTGGCTTTAGCAAAGATTTTAAAACAAATTAGAATTATAGACACCATTGAAGCATTAAACGTGTTTTTCTCAAAACTAGCTCGGTGCGTGTTAGAGCAGTATTGCTCCTAAGTCAGTTTTTATCTACAGACAAATGCTGGATAAAAATTTATCAATCATATAAGTCTATTAATATACAACTCTACTACAAGTTTTTTTATTGTTCTTCATTTCAAAAGTTTGTTAATTTCATTGCATATTATATTGTATTGTATTTTCTCAAAATTGTTCAATTATGTGAAAAAGTTTATAAGAAATATAATATATTCTTTATACCACCTTTGTAATTGATTCAAATCTTTATCTGCGGAATTTTTATTTTACAAATATTTAAAATATAAATGTATTTTTTTTTTTAAAATAATCATTTGATTTAAATCATACCAGCTTAGAAAAAACTGTTAAAATAAAATACAACAAATTATTGATCGGAAGGATGTACAAGCTGTATACTACATAATAAAGTAATTTTATTTTCCTTTCCATATGTAATTACGTAATTATAAGTCAATATCAAATTGTTAATATTTGGAAGTGATGTAATGTATCAGTACTTCCTCAGTTTTCTTGTTATGTTGTTTAATTAAAACACCTGCTTCACCAGATGCACGTGTTTGAGTGGCTGAAGCACAAGATCCTGACCCCACAACTGAATTGTAGTAGAATTCTCATTCATTTGCTTTGGTGCCTTGGCTCAAGTCCGACATGGAGCAAGATGGACCCTGCGCTGCAGCAACTCAAGTGAAGTTTGATTTGAACTTGAATGTAATGTTGCTGAGAGATTGTAAATTTCCATAATTATTTAATAAGGTGTCGTACATCTAATATATTTGTGCAAATGTTATTAATTTGTGTAGTGTTTATTCATATTGATGTTGACGTCAGTTTTTTTTTTTTACACAAGCCCTGAGGATGGAATAAAAATATTCCAAAACATCAGCATGCTAATATTTCCTTTTTTCTCTACTCATTCTGACCAAATTCCGTGAACTACATTCCTAATTTCATATTGGTCGTGAATTCTACAATGGTTAAAATCGTTCCATTTTTGTAATCAACTTTACAGAATGTATTCATTTTGAGAAAATGCCATTCATTTTCAAGGATCCCCACAACATGGATTCTGACTACACTGTGTATTAATAAAGTGACTTATTAAATATCGCATTAACAAAAATACAATTTTTTAAAATATCAAGTACTAATGATACATGCTTTTCTGTCAAATAATTGCTACTTTTTTCTGCACAATACTACTATTACAGCAACAATATTTAACTTTCTTCTTTCTTAATAGTATACGAAAAACAATTAATTTAGATTGACAAATTCCTCCAAAAAAGAACATTGGTACACTACACGACCAAAAAGAATTTAGCAACATCAAACAGATCAAAGAAGAAAAAGTTTGGTTCATTACAACTAATATTCCTAGAACTGATTTTTTTTTTTGATGTTCAGAGAACAGCAGAATTTTAATTTTTTCCAGCAATTTGACTGACACACATTCCCCTGAGGTAGGCCACTGTTTGAAAACAAATAAAACAATGACATTATTTCTTATGCGGGTTCACACCAAAATCATCCGCTCTGACAAGTCTTTAATATGAAATTTAATTTAGTAAGGTTGAGAACAAAATGCACTTTTAAAAAGCAAGCTAATTTTTATATGAATCCGATAATAAATTATTCGACAGACAAATTTTCAAAAGCAATTTTCTCAGAGCAGCATTTGCAAGCATATGCCCATTCCCATTTACTGCTCAAATAATGACATAATGCAACCACAGAATTTTTACCACAAGGAGTACAAAATGCTACCACAGAATTTTTTTCACACTAAAGCTCCTTCACTGTAAATTGAAAAATAAGAAAGATATTAAGAAACTTGTTGATTCCTTTCCCTCAACAGATCACAAGATATTGAAAATTCAAATTTCGACAATTTTTGTTAAGTTGGAGATACAATAGCATTAAACGACACTTTGCAGCAACCATACACATGATAAAAAGTGGCTAAAAAGTTGGATGAAGAAAATGGAATTTTGCCAAGACCTGAAAGTAAATTCGGTCACATTAGAACTGTGCAATGTGTCAAAAGTTCAGGAATTCTCAGGTAAGCAAGTACAAATATTTGAAGAGTTGTGAGGGACCACAAAATTCAAAATATCAGTCATAACATGAGTCAAGAATCCGTCATTTAATAATCAATCGTCGTCTAATATCGCTAAGTTGTACCCTCTCAAGTGCTTACATTACTGCTTCATTCAAAGAAACTCATTGCCTGTAATGCATCTGTTGCAGCAATTACTGCACACTGATTTGTAAAAAATTAATATTTCTCGAATTTACTGAGATCCACTTTGATTTTCTCTGGAATTGTCAACAATACTCTGGTGTGTTTCTTAATATTTAAAAAAAAAACTTAACTCATTGAGTTTACAAAAGTATTCAATTTTCAATTTTTTTAAATTGAAAATTTAGGAAATTAAATATTTTGCAAAATCTCCAAAATTACACATTTTTTAAGTTTTGAACAGAATTTGAACAGTTTCTATAATTAGTGTATTCAAATTAGTATGTGATATTATTGAGTTAGTGATGCAAGTAATTTTTAGCACTTTCATTGTGCAATATTTCCAAAAATAATAGTTACAAAAAAATAGAAATACATGTGTTAACTTATTTGATCCCGCATAAATAGAAAATATTACAAAATAACTAAAAATATGAAGGTCGAATTTTAGTCTTTTTTGTAATATATGACGTGGCATGGCTCATATGTGCGAGGCTATCAAGGACTAACAACACAATTTTGTTCATACGAAGGTGTATCGTTTACTACACATTTTGCCAACACATGGCAGGTGCTACAACGAAAATTACTGAAAGTCAATGGCACCCCATATGTCATTGTCTCTCACAGTGGTCTACACCAAAATGATTTGGAGAGACTACTTCTCGTTGATTATTTGTGGTCAAGAAATTGCAAAAGGAAGGTTGATTGAGGCCATTGGGTAGAGATCCATTCCTGTTTGTTATTGAACATTGCAATATTTCATTTCAAGGCTTGTAATATTTTCAAAATAAAGCGTTTTATTAATTTTTTAAAAATAATTTTGTAAACACTAAGTAATATCTTCCTTCAAGGTTACTTTAGGTTGGAGAAGATAACATATTTCAAAATAAGGTCAGGTTCTATTAAAGTGATTACCAATATATGTAAGTTTCTCTAAGCATGGTGCAGAATGGCATTACTTGTTCACAGAATGATATCAAGACAAAAGACTACAGTGAAACTCCTATTTTACACCACTCTACAGATTGGTAAAAAAAAGTTAAAGTGAGGAAATTATCTTTTTGCACAGATTTTGTTCCAAAACACGTTATAATTCACACAATATGTACAGATTATCTGAAATATTAGTTCTCGTATTTCAATGATCCGTAATAATTAACAGTGAAAGCATTGGTTGAAGTTGAGAACATTGTACACCCTTAGAAGCAAGCAGAGAAAGGGGAAGAGGATGGAGAGGGAGCAGGGAATGGGAAGCAGAAGGTGTGCATTCTTATGACCTCACTGCACAATAACAAAAAGCATTGAAGTAACTCACCAAAGAGCAATTTCTTCATGTTTCATTGAAGTTAGAGACGCCCCCAAGGAAAGGCAAGAATCTATCATTTATTTTGTCTCTCATAAACCATGTCCCTTTTCAAGCACAACACTTAAGCATATGAACGGTCTTTTTTTTTTTAAACCATACTCGAAGTTATCAGGCCACTCCTTCCCACTCACACACTCACTCACACACACACTCACACTCACACACTCACACTCACACACTCACACACACACTCACACACACACACTCACACACACTCACACACACTCACACACACACACACTCACACTCACTCACACTCACTCACACACTCACTCACTCACTCACTCACTCACTCACACTCTCACACACTCACACTCACACACACACACAAAAAAAAGAAAAGAAAAAAAAAAAAATCAAAAATTAAACTGCAAAATTACTGCTACTAAGCAACTTTTGCTACAACAGTGAAAATAGTAATGCAACTCCAACAAGGTAATACGATGTGAAATGATATAATGAAGAAAGTAAACAATCATGAATCATTAAAATTTGTTCGGTAGTTTAATTTTTAAAATTTATTTAGATTGCCTGTACCTTCCTCATCATAATTAGGTTACATGTTATGTACCTTGCTCACTACCCGTGCACACCAAAAGATTCTCCTCAAAACCCTCTACTATCCCTTGTTCCTTCTATCATGGATTTCACACTTGCCTTAACAGCACAAAGTGTTAAAGTGTCTTCCAGAAGTTTTACTATGTTCTCTATTTCAGCCAATGCATTAATGAAAATGCTTTTAGGCTTTTATTAGGTTTAGCTAAGTTTATTTAAAACTAGCGTCTACCCAGCGAGTTTCTGCTGCAGACGAAATAATTGTATAAATATCATTTGAAATTTGAAGAGCTATCTTGTTCTTTATTCTCATTTAAAAGTTATTTTATCTCTCCCTCTGCCTCTTTCCTCTTTAATTCCCTCTCACTTCACTCTATCTTTCTTTCCCTAAACCCTCTCTTTCTTTTACCTCTCCCTCCACTATTTTTCTCCCTTTTACCTTTCTTCGCTCCTTCTCTATTTTGTCCTCTCATTTTCCCCTCTTTCTCATTCCCTCTCTCCGTCTTGTGCCACTCGCTGCACCTGTCCTCCTTGACCTTGCTCCAAGTCACACAGCAACACTCAGCAACAATGAAGTTCAGATGTATTAATAATTGCATTTAAATACAGCGGCATTTTGTGCTGCAGTGCCACCTAGCGGAGTTACAATAATTGTACTATGCCTATATTCTTCCAACAAGTGCAAGCAATAAGTTGACAAAGTTTTATCACAATCCGTGAACAGTATGACTACGCGTTCACTGCGAAACTACCGCATTGCTGCTGGCCTCTGGAGGTATATATTAAGAACCTAAGAACCTGTCTCAGCGCAACAGGCAAAAGAATGATCATGGAGTATCTACCAGCACATAATTTAAATTATTTTCCGTATTTGCGTTGAATTAATCTTTACCAAACTTTGTAAGGACACTGGGTGAAATCGTAAACAGCCTGTAAATTTTCGCATCAATTCATATACTCATTTTTGTGGAATCAACATCAATTATATGTTGAATTCACTTTCATTAGTGTGGATTATCTTTCAAACAGATCCTTAATTATATCAAAAATGGTATAGCATGTTGGGTTACACTACTCAAATCTTTCATTCCTATTTATTGTTACTTTTCAACTAATTAATCCATTAATTGCATTTTTCTCTTGAAGGAAGAAAGAATAAAAGAAAGAAAGAGGAAAAATACTAACCAGGAGGCAAGGACTGTTTCAACTTCTCTGCCTTTTCCTTATCAGTTACTACAAGAGTATACAGAAATCTTGAACAACGGACTTTAAACTTCACATTTTCAGGGTTCTTCTTGATCTTTACAGCTGAAATAAAATAAGTATTTACTTTAAAATTTACATACCAACCATTTCCACAAAATCCACACAAGTTAAGATACAATTAAAGTACTCAGGCAAAAATAATTACATGTTTCCAATATTTAATGAATAACCACAAAGTGGAAGACATGATTTCTTTTAAAATACATGCTCTGAAAAGTTGAATCTTAAAAAAACTGGCTTGACAAACAACTGGTAAGTTCTTTATAAACCTAAGCACGGTAACTGATAATTATTTAGGTTAAATTCTACTTCAGTGAAATACTTGAATCAACTGCAATAATTATGTGCACCAGTGGGCTCATTTCTAGGCTGAAGGTTTTGCGATTGTAAGAAATATTAACAATACTTTCTGGTACTTTGAGATAGTTGATACAAAAAAGAAAAACCCCACCTTCCAGAACAATGTTTTTCCTGCTTCAGCAGCTTAAGTAACCCTGCTTCTAACTCAAAGATAAGCAATTCATTTAGGTTTTATAGGTCTTTAATTTCAAAAAATAAAATAATAAATGCAGTTTTTCACTATTGGTTACAGGCACTTACCTTTTTATTAACAAAACAACACACAAACTGTCTTTCGATTGTTGAAATAGTTACATATGAAGCTTACTGTCTCATATGACAACGCTAAGACGAGTGCGTTGCCAACATTTTTCAATAAACAGCAGGTACAATTGAGGGGTTGATAGCATAGTCTTATTTTGTACAGCCTCGTTTAAGGCTTCTGTTAATGAGACTTGAATGAGTTTACGCATCGCTGAAGTATTGTGTGGGTTTAAAGAAAATTAATATGGTGGATATTTTTTACAGAAAGGCCTTAAAAAAAAATTCGTAAGATTAATTTTACACAGAGGGCCCGGATAAAAGTTTTGCGGGCAAGCCCACAATCATTTTGATACGCTACTGATATACACCTTATTAACTACACTACTATTGGCAGTCCATAAAGAGATCCACTGATTTTTTTTAAAGGTCTCAATATTTTTAGAAAACTGATAATCATGATTTCGTTTTAGCTTTGCCTTTTAATGAAAATGATGCAATTTATCATAATTGTTATGATTTGAGATTTTAAAGCTTCTTTGGCAGTCTATAAAAAAAAAATCAGGACTATTTACTAGAAAACAACTTTCAGAATTTATTTTGGAAATATTTGAGGTATTTCAAGTTTTGAAATAATACAGCTGATTACAAAGTTGTGAAGACATTTTGGCTTTTATTTGACAAAAATGTAATAAGCTTAGCCATTAAATACAAACATTCATGCAAGGTAGTAGATTTTTTTTCATTAGGGTCAAAAATTAAATGCTTTTAGCGTGAATGAATAAACATGCATATTATTTGTAACATTAAAAAAAATTGTCAAAATATCACATTTTAATTGGGGACTTTGGAGACTTTTTAAATCACTTCTAGGAAAACGAGCAACTTGGTTCAATAAAAGATATTCTCGATAAAATTAACATTTTGAGAACTATCGAACTCACATTTGGCATCCTTCCTCCGAGCAGTCATCAGAAATTGCTTAATTTCCTTAATTTCACGTGGCTGAAACAGTAGTTTTTCATTAAAATATGACCACAACAACGATACTGTAAATGCTTCATAAAATAACATGGGATCAATACAAGTCTCACCATTTTTGAAGCTCTTCCTCGCACGTGCAGAGAAGATTGTTAATCTGAAAAGAAATTCGACCGTATTATTTACAATAACATACTTATTTTAAATTTTACATAGTTACCATTACAATTACACTAACAAAGCAACAATAACACTAAACCTAATTCCTATAACTCGAAAAAAACGTTTAGAAATCAACGTGCACTCACTCAAAGCGGAAGTACGACGCTCATGAAACCAAAACGAGAACGCACTAATATTTCATGGATGAACATACCAAAGAAAAATACAGATTATTCTCGGTGTGTTCAGCGCCACCTCTTGACTTTCTTATAATACTACTACCATAGAGTAAAGAGTACCTCTTTACTCTATGCTACTACAAACATCGCATAGATTGTCTTTGGAGATGCCCAGAACACGTAACTTCATAACACGCTTCTGAGGGCAGCACCAACGCTAGATACTCACAGTTCAATAGAGATGTCCAGAATGACACCTTAACGTTTGGCGGGAAAGTGTTGTGTGGCATCCTCATTTCAATAATCAAGTCACGCACTCAAAATATTACTTGTTATCCCCAGTGATTTTAAAGTTAACATTTTTTATCAAACGTTCTATTTTCAATACTTTTTGCTTGGCAAGTTTTAATGAATATTTGATGGCATTTCTTGCAATACAATTGGGACGACTTGATAGCCCTGGTGGCAGAAGAGAACGGTTGATTTGGTGACATACATTGCATTTGGGTTTAGCTTTTACATAAATAAAATCTTGAAGAAGGTGGCTTAGCTTTTACACAAAGTCTTGAAGATCCACAAAATTTTAGCGGCTCATACATATTAGGACGTAAAGTAAATGACAACTTAGTTGTTGATAGCTATGTCCTTCAGTTTATATTATAAAAATGAGGAAGGGTACGTTTTACGCGAAACATCTGAGAATGGCATGGAAATGTTTAGACGTGTGAATTGTCATTTACGGACATGGGCGGAACCTGTAACCTACTATTGACTTGACATCTAACTTTTCTTGCTTCAAAGCAGAAATCTACTTTTGTCTTTTTTGTTCTGAGGGTGCTATAATTTTACATTCCTGATTGTTGGGAACAATAGGACATCTACAAAAGCCTACTGTCTTTCGTGACCCCTTTTGCCCCAGACCACTATCGGACGCAACTTGGTTATCGTAAAAATACAACTTTATTTTGGAGAAAAAATAATATTTCACTGCGAGAATGTGTACTTAAACAAAACAAAAACGTTTTAAAACCATTATATGCAAAATAAAACCTCAAACGAACAGTGATCACGACGTTTTAAAAGAAAATCGACATTTCTGTCGCGTTTTCTCCATAAACTCACGGGATCTACCAGCGTGCCGCTTGCCACACAGGCGACGACGGAACTGCCCTTCGAACTATTAAATGTCACGTGTTCTGGACATCTCTATACTATGGATGATTACTGTGTTAATCTATGACAATGCCACTGTCGAATAACATGTGTTAATAGACTGTCATTATATTGTGTTGCAAAGATGTCCCAAGGCCAGCGACCGAAAATCTTAATTTATTTCTGAGTCTCATTCTACCTATCCATTGTCAAACCACGGTGTAGATTGTTCTTCAGTGGTAACTATTATGTATATGCGAAGGGCAGTCTTCCTTTCACCGTCTCCCACCGCAAAGAGCTGGGGCAAAAAGACTGTGGAGGTGGGTCCGGTTTTCCAAATCCGATACGGCACTGGAAAAGCTGGTCTTGGAGATTGGCCGAAAAGTGTTGGGTGGCAACCTCTACAGTGCCCGTAAGCGATTCCCAGAGAATTACTAAGCTTTTGGCTGTATCATTGACTAAAGATGTACAATTCTTTTCTCTGTGGCTGTATAATGCGGTTACCGAGGTGCGTGTGTTTTATCAACGGTGTAAGAAGATAAATCTTTTTTAAAAAAAATTTTGTTGCGTCTACTTTGACGCAACGCGTCTCCAGGCCCCTTGGGGGGCGTTGAGCGCTTTGCGCTTTTCGGAGTAATCCTCCATCACTTACAGAGCTTTTGGAGTAATCCTCCGTTAATATTATGTCTGTCGCGTCTCGTCGCAGTCAGATGTCAAGAGGACCGACAGGTAAAATCTCCGCGTAAGCGCCTCCCACCACGCGCTCCTGCGTCACTACCCAGCGGCCAGAATTAGGAAGGAATAAGGATAGGGGTAAGGTTTAGGACACTTCACTGGGGTTGGACTAGCCCTTGTGAACTCGTTTTGTTGAAACAAATTTCACGTGAGCAAGCTTTGATGCTTTTGAAAGCATCATCGAGGAGCCGGAGCCGGAGCCTGAACCTGAAGCAGAAGAGGAGCAACCTGCAATTCAGGCCACCAAAAAGAGGTGCCGAAGGACAAGTGACGACATAAATGTTTCTGAACAGCTGCGGTTAGTGGCAAGCGCCACGACCAGTTTTACAGAAATGTTGAAAAAAAAACAACCGCAGTATGGAAAGGTCGTTCTCCAACTTTGTGGAGGACACTCTAGTTCTGCTGCCAGAAAAGGATAAATTGGAAGCAATGGAATCGATAACTTCATTGTTATTAAATGCTAGGAGGAGAGCATTGCAATAAATAAAAGATATAATTAGGCAAGAAATTGTTTTATTTTGCTTTTATATATTGGTTTCTGTTTACAGTGCACCTAACCTCATGTAGTACTCCTGCTTTTCAATACAACCTTCTGGTGAAACAAAATTTACTTAAAGCCTCACGCACGTCTGTGGCTTCAAGTGTAGCATTACGTGCCCCAAGTCTTAGCTTTGGAGGCAAAGTTTGAAGTGCGCCACCTCCTTCAGGAACATTCCTCCTCCAATCACCATCATGAATCAGTCCTTCACACTCTCTATCAGTGTATGATACTGGGCAATAAGTTTTTTGCAGAGAATCCTTACTGTTAGTTTTAAATAATTGTGCAAGCACACTGTTGCCTTCACAATGTTGTCCACATTTTCAGGCTTTGCATTTATTACACGATGGAATATTCTCCATTGAGAGACCATGATGTCGAATGCATTTTCAATTATTCTCCTTGCTCGTGCAAGGCGATAATTGAAAACTTTATTTTCATTTCTATTTAAGCTGGCTCTTGAAAATTGCCTCATTAGGTTTTTCTTTAGAGGAAAAGCTTCATCTCCAACTAGATAATGAAGCACCACTACTTCGGAATGTGGAAGTGGGATAGGAGGTGGCAAAGGGAGCATACCACTGTCAAGTCTCTGTCCAATGTCTGACCGCCTAAATATACCTCCATCACTTTCTGCTCCAAATGCACCAATGTTCACATGTGTGAAGCAATAATTTGCATCACTCACTGCCATCAGAACTATGTTGAAGTCCTTCTTGTAATTGAATAACTGTGATCCTGAGTTGTGAGGACATTGAATAACAATATGTTTGCCATCTATGGCACCAATGCAATTAGGTATATCCCACAAGTCTCTAAAATCATATGCCGTGTTTTCATAGTCCTCTTGTGTAGGAACTTTGACATACTTCACATGGAGAGCTTCCCAAATAGCACGTGTTGTTTCATTGATTAATGTACAACATGTGCTCTTTCCAATTCTATAATTCCATGCCAATGATGGTATGGAATCACTAGTGGCCAAAAACCTTAATGTAACAGCCAGTCGCAAGGATGTTGGCAGCGGTGTCCGGATACTATTTTTTTTTTCAAGAAAGGGGCCACTAAATTTAATAAAAAGTCGAACTGTTCCGGTGTCATTCTTGTGTACATAAAGAACTGATGGGGATCCTCTTCCCGCATTTCACGCAGGAGGTTATTAAAATCCCCCTGCTGGAGTCTCCTCTGGTTCAAGGGGTGAATCCACCAGCGCATCTTCTGCCGCCTCCTTCTTTGGTGAACTGCACCAAGCAACACTGCAACGCTGGCTTGCATCATCATAAATTGTGACGCGATATCAGTATTTATGTTCATGATACACAACTTTATTCGCACTAGTCACAAAGAACTCATACACCTCACAGTCTTTGTCACTCGCACTGGTTTCAATCGAATCCATGGTTCATGGATACAGTCGATATCTCGAAATCGATTCTCAAATCCAACCAATAGTAAACTAGAATGTCTCATAGCCAATAGAAACTCTTATTTTGCTTATGTTTATGTTCGACATTGTGAATACGCCAACTCTTCGCCTGTGTTAATGTCTATGTCTATGTGTTATGCTGATGTTTGTGATTGCATTGTGAATGGGCCTTTATTCACTAGTTCGGGCGTCATAGTTCGAAAAGCTGTGGGCAGACGGCGCGTTTACCAGCCATCGTTCCGCCGCGTACCCTACTCCTCTCTGTTCGTGGGCTTCTTTTCGTAGCTGATGGTGGCGTTATGGGGTTGTCTAATCCCGTGACGTCACAATATATATATATATATATATATATATATATATATATATATATATATATATTAGACAAAAATATTTTTAGACAAATTAATTTTTGCTAATTTTTTTAGAAAAATATGCATGAACCCATTCATTGGGAGCAGTTGATATGCAAAACAACTTTACAGATTAGTCTTAATATGTAAATGATCATTCATAAATTACACACACTGTTCGAAATTCCTTCGCATATTGAAGAACAAATTTTACTGGATGGACTGAGAACATATACACATTTTCCATTTTACCATTTTGAACCTAAGAACTGTGTAAATAGTCAAATTGAGAGTCCTAATGAACAGCTGCCCTACTACTTAGAGAATTATTCACATTCCTCCCCTTCTTGCAGTATTATTTTCAGTGGGGCGAGTGAGTACTTCAGCAAATCCATCTTCCCTCTGAGAAGCCGATTCAAAATTTTAGTAAACTGCCCATCTCTAGGCATTCGTAATCTGTTTTGACAATTGTGACACTCGTTTCATCAAACAATTCAGTTATCACAATTTTCTGTAAAAGAAGACGTTGTTTAAATTATATATGGTATCTGTGTATTGTACATTGTACATTACTGTATATTCTGTGCTGTATATTATTGTACTTTTTATTCTCTCAACCTACCTCAATTATTAAATACTTTCAAACTCACAATGATTTCTTGCCACTTTGTACATAGCACGGACAAAGAGCGATGCATGAACTTTGACATTCTTTTCCACTTCAGTTACGGCATTCTTTCAAATGTTCACACAGGGACATTACATAACCTTATTCAAACTCTAATGGATTTCGTAATAATTCTGGACATTGATGAAATCAGTAGTAGATCTCAGACGTCATCCTCTGGTGGCGCGCAGCTAAACTACTGGCATTGATGCACTCTTGAATCTGTGATGTAAAGCTAAGTGAAAAATACGTTACTGAAGACTATTTATATTATGATTTTTTTTATTTTTTAAAGAATTACTTACTTTTGAAAGATAATTTAATTAAGCAGCTAAATAAAAATATGCATTTGCATTAATATTAATGCCACTGGACTGGTCAGAAACAATTCATTGTCACCCACAGGCGTATAGAGCGATTTTCCTAAGGATGAGCCAAAGTGACAGCTAGTGCTGGCAACATAACTGAAGGTTCTGTGGTCTTTGTGCTCTTGAGCCCATTACACTCCCTCCCCGCATTCGTTCGTTTGCAGTTGGCTGACTTGTAAATGGCTTCGAGGCTTCCTTCTGTGATGTCCTCATCCGACAAAAATATAGTACGCTACGAGAAATAATTGAAATTAGGAAGTGCAGTGTTATGTGCTCTTCGGTAAAAATTCTTTTTTCTTTATATACTACATTGAATTTACTTTTTGTGTGATAAATATTATGTTTATTTTAAAACCGATATTTGAATGCGAGATGCGTACCGATGCACATGGTTCCGGCCTTTGTTCTGTTGTGTGGCGAGCTGTGATTGAGAGCTTTCTATTTACATTTGTGGCAGTTTTCTTTTGCTGATTGTGAGAGCATGTTAAGAGATTTTCCACATACGTAATTAAATTTAAATATTTCCCAAACTCACGTACGTGCATATATTTAAGCTAAACTCTTAGACGTTATAGGAATGTTTTCACAGGAGCCATTAACACTTTACGAAGGGGCGTGATTGAACAGCATTCACGGCGGAGAGATACTTCTCTCAAATACTTGTGATGTTCACTTGTTTTCGCGAACTGTCACTTTGGCTCATCCTTAGGAAAATCGTTATATATCTACGGTATGGCAGACATGGTACGTGCCATGGGCGCCACTCACACAGGACGCAATTTAGCATTCAGCATTGAAGGAAAAAAGTGAAAAATTAATTCAAAAAAGAAAAAAAAATAATTTTCAATTAGAGAATGAAAGTTTTACACAAATGATAAAATAAAATAAACTTTTCTATAGGAAGCATACAATTTCTTTTTCACGGCTAGGAGCGCAGCAAAAAGTGGAACTATTCGTCCACGTTTCGCCCCTCTCCGCGCCGTGAAAACTAACTTACAAAGACTCGGGCGCCGGTGGCGCCCTCGCGAGAAATATACTATTATTGAGAGCAGCTTTTTTTTTTATGAAGCCGTATTTTGACTACAGATTTCATGGCATAAAATTAATCGCATTTTTTGACAAGTCAAATATTCTCCACGACAGTTATTGAAGGTTTACTTTATTGTGAAAGCGTAATAAACTCAAGAATACCCCGAAGGAAACGCGACACCTCTCATATTGGCTTTTCCGAGGAAGCACTTCGACCGAAGACCAAGGCGATGATTATCTTATTATCGGTGCGCATTATCTTATTGTCGGTTCGGTCAAGATATTCTTGTAAATCTGTTTGACGTACACGTACAAAGTGGAATCAGACTAGTTGTTGATTTACTTCCACCCAGTGCTAACTTTTGTGAATCTAACAATTGTTTTTACGACATTCTAATATTTTTTAGTTCTTCGCTATAAGACCACCAAAAATCCTTTTTTCCAAGTGTTACGACATAATTGAACTTAGACGTTACAACTAGTGCTATATCAAAAAGTGTGATATAAAAATTCTGAATGTGTTGTCAAGAATAGTTAAAAAGCTAAAGGTAAAGTTAAATCTAGTAAAATAAGTTCTGATTTAAAATATAAGCAAATTATAATGTATATTTAGTTTAGTTTACTTACACGCCCTGCGATTTTAGTACATACACAATGAAGCGTTCCATCACAAATAAAAAAGAATCTGGTGCCGCTGGACGAAAAAGACGAAAGTTAGAAGAACAAGAAGATAAGAAATTAGCAAATTTTTGATGACATTTCTTGACAAAACAAAAACAAATTGTGCAGTTTCTACTATGGATTCGGCGATGACATAATCCTGTGTGCCATGTCTCAATTTGTCAGAATCTGAAGATGAATTCAGTTCAAATGAATCAGAAAGTGATGAAAAGGGCAAGTCAGTGCCAAACAAACGCGATGAATCTGATACTACGCGCCCTACTGTCGCAGAAAACGCGAAATCTACAATACAAGATGAAGAAACTATCGATGAGTCTCTAAATAGTAGTGAAGTACTTAGCACTATACCATTTGGGGAACTAGATGTTATTAAAAGGTCTCAATCTGTTATACCACCAGATGTCATTAAGCAACATGATATTGGTCTTTTACAGTTTGATAAAGATACTGGAAAACCAATTCTTTCAGATTCGCTGAGAATACAGATAAAGCTTTATTGGAAGTATTTTCAAAACAGTGAAGGGCCTTTTTTACCAACAAACAACCGTTCAATGAATAAATCTTGGTTAAAGAGAACACTGGGAAATGGGCGTGGAGAAGTAGTAACACGCTCATGGTTAGCCTATTCGCATTATTCCTATTATAAAAAGTCTGCATATTGTTTCTGTTGTTTTTTCTCACTCCGATCACCAGTCAACATTAGAACAGGAAAGTGGATTTTGTCAGTGGAAGTCATTTGAAAGAATAGGAGTCCATGAAAATGCTAAAAACCATCGTGAATGTTTTACAAAGTGGAAAGAAATGGAGAGAAATTTTGCAGCAAAAGATGGTATAATAGATGCAGAACTTCAATCGCAGATTGAAAGAGAAAAACAAAAATGGCGCAATGTATTGAAAAGCATACTACACTGCATCAAATACCTTGCTGCACGGAATCTGGCTTTACGAGGACACAAAGAATCGCTTCAATCAGATGATGATTCTAACACAGGTAACTTTCTAGGATTAGTGAAATTACTCGCCCTTTACGACCCTGTTGTGGCAGAACACATTGCTACCGCAGAGAAACATCCTGGATCCACAACATATCTTTCTCCTAGTATTCAAAATGAATTTATTCATTTGATGGCATCTACCGTTCGCCAAAGTTTGCTGGAACGAATTCGAAAAGAAAAATACTTTGGTCTCATGTTTGATTCAACTCCTGATAGAGGACACCGTGAGCAATTGTCAGAAATAGATATGTGGACGTTGATTTTGAGAAAAAGACTGTCCGTGTTCGGGAATCTTTCCTTGGCTTCCTCCAAATAAGTTTAAAAAATGCTGAAGGCTTAGCTGAAACCATCGTCCAACAATTGGAAAAAGATAAATTGGAATTAAAAGATTGTCGGTCACAATGTTATGATAACGCTGCTGTAATGGCTGGTATCAACACTGGCGTCCAGCAAAGAATACGAGAAAAGAAAACAAACAATCTAGCCATGTTCGTCAACTGTGATATTCACTCTCTTAACTTGGTGGGCGTACACGTAGCAAAGCAAGATGGTCACATTTTTCGTAACTGTTGAAGCTCGGTATGTGTTCTTTTCAGCATCTATTATACGCTGGGAAAAATTGAAAAATGCCGAGCCTGTGGTTCTTAAGTCGGATTCTTTTACCAGATGGAGTGCACGGGTAGAAGCTGTGAAACCTATAAACAATTTCCTTGACAAAATCCTTGAAGTTCTCCAAAACATGACTGATAACTCAAAGGAGACCAGTGACACAAGGAGTGATTCCCGACAATTGTACACTCGAATGTTAACTTACGATTTTCTGATTTTACTAGGATTTTGGAATAAATTACTTATTAAAATTGATCGTGTTCAAAACAGACTTCAGGATCCAAAAATAAATTTTCACGATGCCGCTCTAGATTTAAAAGCTCTTCAAAATTATTTTCTTGATGAAAGGGAAGTATTGATAACTGAATCACTGGAAAAAGGACTTAATCTCTGTCAAGAATGGGATGTACCAATTGAACGACGATGAAGACGAAAGAAAAAAATGGTTGCAGAAAAATAAGATGACGTTACTTTAATAGCCAAACAGGAAATAGAAAGAGTCATGAAGGCAACGGTTGACTGTCTCTATTGCAAGCTGTGAGAGATCTTTCAGTAAGTTAAAATTGATACTAAAGAGCTTCAATGGGGCAAGAACGATTGTGTGATCCTGCTCTGTTGAGTGTTGAAAGAGAAGAAACGGAGAAAAATTGACTTTGATTCTGTCATTGACGAATTCGCATCAGTAAAATCAAGAAAAGTGCACTTCTAGACTACTAAAAATTGTTATGTTTCTAAATCTGAGTCGTAATAACATATTTTTTAAATAGTAACAATGTTGTCATTAAATTTTTAAAATGAATGTAAATAAATATTATTAAACATGAATTATTCTCTCTTTATTATCTTAATTCATGAATCTCAAAAACAGTTAACTTTTTTTTCGATATAGATTGTTTATGAACATTTTTTAAAATAAACAAAATTTTATTCAAAGTAGAGTATATCTGCTAAAAAAAATAATAAGCCTAATATGAAGTTTCTTGAGAGGGGCGCCAAATCTCTGCTTGCTAGGGGCGCCTGAATTCCTACTAGATACGCCTCTGTTGTCACCTAAAAATTAGCACATACCTATAAATTAATAATCCTCAATAATTGTATTTATTTTTTCAATATAAATCATTATTAACAGACAAACCATGAAAAAATTGATAACACTACCATCTCAAAAGTATTATTAACGTAAGTCAGCAGTCATTAACTTAGCACAAGACCACAGTCTTTAATTTTGATTTTTTCATTTGGTCTTGAAGCACTTTAACATTCTCACGATCACACTTGCTGATAACTTTTTGTTTAATTGTTCACAGAGTTAATATTCGTTTGCAGATGAAAATCTTGTTTAATTCTAGCAAAAAATGAGACTTACGTTATTATATTTTGAACTCTTGAGTCACGCTAGAAAGGATACTATTATACTTGGATGAAAACTACTGCATTTAATTGTTACAGCTATATAACTTATTAAATACATTTCGAAAATGGGCATTACCGTAAAAATAAAAAACAAATTAGGGAGAACTAAATATTCTTCTCCTGTTATTGCAACACACTACACTAGAAATGGAATTAATCAAGAGTTAATTTTTACTAGTTTCAATGATGTAGTGAAATAAATATATATTGAAAATTGATATTACAAACACCTTACAGGTACAATTTAATTACAAACACCTTACAGGATTGGGCAAAATACTTTAAATTTAGTATTTAAATACTTAGCAAAAAAGTATTTAAATAGATACTCAAAATACATTAGGTTTTAATTTGCTATTAATAATAATACTTTATTGAGTCACATATACAATTACAATCGTGTATGATAAGTCAAATGTGATGTATATGGAGGGAGTACAATTGCACATATCTTCTTGAGTGCAGAGAAGTTACATTTATTGTCCAGAAGCAAAACAAGGGGCCATCTCTCAGCATTCGCTCAATGAACCAGGGAAATGGCAAAAAAAAAAACTGGTTGAGATGGTCATTAGCCTAGGGATTATACTACAATACTTAGTACAGATAAATTAAGATATTATTTAGTAGCAAAATAGTTTAGCATAATTAAATTTAAATTAATTTAACATTTCAAGATTTGTACGGTTTCATTTCTAAAATAACATTTACTTGGTCTAGTGACTTTACTGCTACTTCTTATATTATTATTAATAATAATAATAATAATAATAATAATAATAATAACAATAATACTAGTATCAATAACAATAATAACAGTACATGATATCAATTAAGGTAACAATTACTTATAATTTTGCAATATATTCCATGTTTAAATCTTGAAATGGTGAGGAGACAGGTTTTGGCCAGGTTTTTTCTATTTCTACACCTAGCCCTACTGCAGTACCTGAAATCACATTGCACGTATTAGTTATTGAGGTTTTCCTGAATACTATAAAAAGTTTTTGCTCAAGGAAGTGTTTGAGTTTATTCTTGAAGTTGTGTAATCCTGTTACATTTCTCAGGTGTTTTGGTAATTTGTTGTAGAATTGTATACCTGAAGAGAATTTCCCCTTTTGGTATAATGTGCTTGTACACTTTGGTTGATGGAGGTTAAATGCTTGCCTTGTGTTGTATGAGTGTAAGCTTAAGTTAAATATGTGTGTCATTGTTTATTAGATTTTTCTTTACAAACATGAGAACTTCGTAAATGAATATACAAGGCAGTGGAAGTATGTTAAGTTGTTTGAATAGGGGTCTGCAGGACTCTGTTCTTTTTATATTTTTTATTGTATAAATGATTTTCCTTTTGTGTTTTGAATGTTTGCTTAGCCTCTGGTGCTTGGCCCCAGATTATTATTCCCTCTTTTAGAATGGAGTGCACATTTGCGAAGTACACTGTTCGAGCTGTTTCTTGTTATTATTCTATTGCTAAATGCAAATGTATTTAAAATACTCAAAATACAGTAAATACAATAATTTTGCATTATAAGTTTTTTATTGCAGCATTATATTGCAATTGCCAATTACAATAAATTACTAATTGACAGTCATAAATTTCTGAACAATTACTAAAAACTTTCAAATATAAAACACTTTCACTTACATATTCACAAAACACTCAAATCTAAAATAATATCAAAAGTATGGCGTACTCAAATAAATGGAATTTCCTTTTTAAATGACCAGTTTTTCAAACAAATCATCAAACAATAAATCTCTAGTTGGCAACTGTATAAAACCCGCAAAGGAAAACAATTGTTGAACCGAAACTGATAAACATAAACTAGTGTTACAAGGAATAGACTTCTTTTTATTGTTGGATAATTGGCAAGCATTTTTAATGATTTAAATTTATCATTTAAAAAAGAAGAGAATTCAAGTTCAAGTGCTCAAAGGAGCTTTTATTTTTAGTTTTAGTGAGGTCCATTCACCAGCAGAATCAAACAAAAAGAAACTCTCCCCGGTATCTTCTTCATGTATTTAAAGTATTCCTTTTTTAAAGACACCTATTTTCTGTATTTAAACACATCTCTAAAATGCATGTCCAAAAAACTCAGAAATTCAGGCTTTCCAATACAAAATATATTTAAAATACGTATTTCAAATACAAGTATTTAAGTAGTGACCAACACAGTAAATACATAAAAACAGAAAAATCTGTACGAAATTCGCAACTACACAGACGGACACCACACAATATCTCGGAAGACTACTCAAAGATCACATACGGCCGCGTACGGCTCGGTCATGGTGGAAATAATGGGCTCGGTACAAAGAGTACATCTCGGAATTCCGGATGACTCGGTATTCCGGATGACTTCGCTATGAAATACACAATCTTTAGAGGAAACGCACGAGAAAGACGAACGAGATTCCCGTCAGCTCTGGGAATGCTTGCGCTCATGGTGGAAATAACCATGTGTTATTTCCACCATGCTTGCGCTGTTGCATGCGCCTATCGTTTTGACGAAAGACTGCGTTGGACGCATGCGCAAAATTGAACGAAAACACTGCCTGGCCCAGAGAGTATATTAATGCCTGGCCTTTTTTAGTGACCGTGTCCTTGATGCGTCTGACCAGAGAGTATATACTGCGTCTGACAATGTACGAATATATTTGTAAAAAATGAATATAGTCTCTCCTATGGCCTTTTCTAGAGCATTGTATTAAATATAAAAATGTGTGTTAGTTAAATAAATGTTTTAAATGACAATTGCAATTTCTATCATTACTATACCGAGAATGCCATTCATGTGGATGACGGCCAGATGAAAACGATCGAAAGAGCTTGAGTACTCTTAATCTACGCGCGCCGGCACCTGACCAAAGAACTTCCTTTTGGTGTCAGATTTTAAGAAACTGTTGTTTTAGAAACATGTGTTGTTTTTTGTTAATTTTTTAATTTTTATTATTTAAAAAATCGTTAATTCTTATAGTAACTTCGCGTAAAATGGACTGCACATAATCAAGGATGTTAATGCGAGGACCGAATGGCCGAGCCTTGACCTCATCTTGGATATGCTTAGCAAAACGTCAGCTAACCTATAAAAGTGAATCGCGCTGTGAACCAACAGGAAAGAATGGAGAATTTAATAGGTTCCTTCCCTGTTGTTTGGGGGAGGGAGATACTACTAACTTCAATTCTAGTTTAAATCTTTTCTGACAGTTTCCTGGCTATTTTCTAAAAAATTCATGACTAAGTAATGTCGGTGGTTTTCTTGTCTATGTTGTTTTATAATTTTGGTGTTTTTGCTTTCGTTGGTTTCTTGAAGTTATGAATAATATCGTTAATAATGCACTACTGTGCATTCTGCATTGACTGATCTCTGTAGTTTTCTTTGAAATCTTTACGGAATTTGAAAGATTGAGTTGTTTGAGTTCCAAAGTTCAATTCCAGGTCGATGTCTGATTAATAATTGAATTCTATATTTTCAGGGAAAGCATGGAGTGATCATCAATATACCAGTAGCAATCATTACTTCAAGTAGTAATGTTGAGTTCTTGACAAGAAAAAGAAAGTAATGCAAATTATTTTGCATAATTAATATTATTACTTTTAGTTAATAAAAGAGCAATTCAATAAATAAAATATAATTTGAAAAAAATATATTTTATAAAAATTGTTAGTAAATATTAAAAGTACGCATTACACATGTAATTTCAATTTTCGCGGTGAAATTTACTCGTAAAAATCAACGATTTCTATTGGCTATATACATGATTAAACACGGCGAGTCTGTGATCGAGAAAACAAGCAGGTTCGTCGTACAGCGTTGATTCATCATAGAAATCTCAAAAAACTCATCAGGAGAGGTAGATCGAATTTAAATCTGGAAATTTAAATGATATAGCGTGATGATACCTGATGTAAAAACAAGAGTAGCATGCGCTCGGCGGTGCTGGTCGTTACGTTCATCGACAGTACCGGGGGTTAAAGGTTAGCATGCTACACGCGTTCTAAACATCGTAGTAAACAGTAAAATAAGCACATTCACCGCATGTGTTGTCGTGTTCTTACACATTTTTCGATTTTATATTAAAGAAAATTTTACGGAAAATATGTCGAATTTAAGAAGGATAATGAATGTTCGAAAGCTATTGTGCTACACTTCGGTGAGCAGACGGGGTTATTCTGCGAAACGTACTTCTTCCGACTATCAAGATATAATGGTAAGTCATGGAAGAGGAGAGGATGAAGGTATTGTCACTATAGGTCTGAACAGACCAGCGGCAAAAAATGCAATTGGTAAAACTTTACTAACGGATCTGACTCGTGCATTGGAAGAAATAAGATTTAATCAAAGCACTCGTGTCGTCATTATTAGAAGTCTCGTGCCGAAAATATTTTGTGCTGGAGCCGATCTCAAAGAAAGAGCAAAAATGGAAATTACAGAAGTAAATAAATTTGTGTGTCGTCTGCGAACTTTCGCAACAGCGTTGGAAAACCTTCCTATGCCCACAATTGCTGCCATTGATGGAGCTGCATTAGGCGGTGGTCTTGAAATAGCTCTGGCCTGCGATTTACGCGTTGCTGCTTCAGATTGTCGCTTGGGGCTTGTGGAAACAAAACTGGCCATATTACCCGGAGCCGGGGGCACCCAACGTCTTCCCAGATTGGTTGGTCCGTCCATAGCGAAAGAACTCATTTTTACAGCCCGAGTTATGAGCGGTCAGGAGGCTGAGGAGAAGTGGATCGTGAATCACTCGGTTACTCAAAACGAAAGTGGGGACGCTGCCTTTTTGAAATCTTTAGCATTGGCCAGGGAAATAACCCCCAACGGTCCTGTGGGGGTACGCATGGCAAAATTAGCTATAAACAAAGGCATCGAAGTGGACTTAAATACGGGCAATGTGATTGAAGAAGCGTGTTACGCGCAAGTTATACCTACCAAAGACAGATTAGAAGGATTAGCTGCATTCAGAGAGAAAAGAACCCCAAAGTATACTGGTGAATAATATTTATACTAGGTGTACCATTTCATACAAACAAGACATTCCTTTGTATACAATTATGTGGTTAATAAAATTTATCTCTTGGGCCTTTTATTGATCATGCAATTATTTTAAAGTGCCCTACAGATAAAATCCATCTATAAGTATAAACTATTAACAGGTGTAAGAGTTTCCTACACAAGATTTTTTCATGGTAAAGATGTCACTACCTTATTGCATTTGTAAGAACTTTTTAGAGATTTATTTGGAACTTGAGTAGTAAATGTGAAACAAGTAATTTAAAACAAGTTAAATTCTCTGACAAGTCCAGGTTTTTTTTCTAGTGTCTGAACTTTTTCAAACCTTTAAATTTGAGGCAATTCATTACAGACACATCATAAAACAGTAGAGGGAACTAATTACAGTTCAGTGTCCCCTACTAAGAAGTTTTATTTTTAAGTGAAATTTTACTTGTACAACAATTTTCAGTCATTTTTGAAATGTATTTTTGGGCGGTTGTAGGAGGTATCGACTTCGACGTGACCACATTTGTTCAGGGTATTATTTGTGACATTATAACTCATGAACCGTTAAACATTTTTTGATGATTCATTTTTAAGGTTTTTATTTGAATTATACTTTAGTGCCTGAACCTAAATTTAAAGGTTGATAAGGGAATTGTATGTACATTACAGGAATTTGAATTAGAACTTTTAAAAATCACTGGTAACAATATCAATTAAGAGCAATTTATTATTGATAATGTGCATTTTCTACAATAATTTGAGGTTTAGGAAACAAGAAAAAAAGAATCATAAAGGTATCTTTAAAATTAGGAAACTTTTCATGTTTCAAGACAGGCCAAACGAGAAAAAGTAACTAGGGAAAACCAGATGAATATTCATTAGCTCTAACATGGTCTGTGATCACTAAATCCCTCACTACTAGAAAGAATTTGTCCGAAATGAATATTCTGCTTTTAATGTGACAACATAAGAACTTTAACTCTAAATTGCATTTTTAAAATTTCTAACAAAACAATCAAATTTTTCTTTCAATTTTAATGATTGTTGCCACCTGAACTGCAAATGGCAATGGGACGTGGCATATGTGTCCATTTTTGGAAAAGTACCAATAAATCAAAAACAAACAAATTCAGAAACAAACAGTCTTAAGCATTGAAAAGAACACAACTCAACAAACAATGAAACATCAATTTTTCATAGAAAAACGTCATTTTAAGGTAGACAAGTACCTTAATATAGAATTGCATTTTGTAAAGTAACATTGTGAATGTGGAAGCATTTATCTAAGACCTGAAACAATTTTGTCTCAAAGAGTTCATTGAAACAAACTGAAATGTATGTCATTCACAGTATAGGATAAATAGTCCCATTATTGTCTTTCATTTCTCTTTGATCAGTTTCACACAGGCAATGTCAGCACAAACTTTAATGTAAGACAATTAAAAAGAAGGAACAGGAATCATGTTATTCAATAATTTGAAATTTCATAGAAAATTTAAGCTCCATGTTCTGATATTTCCATAATAATTCCTTTGTCAAAGGCAAAGGTCAAAAATGTCAAAAGCAAAGTCAAATGTCAAAGGCAGAAGTAGCAAAATACTACATTATTAACACATTCTGAAGTTAAAAATGATCATGGAAGTTCATATTCTGTTCCTAACAATACACTTAAAAATAAAATCAAATATTAGCTTCCCTTATTTAGCAGTTAACTTTTATCATGTAACATGAAGTGATTGAATCACAGCCACCGTATTAAAAGACAACGTTTTAACCATTTTCTTCTTCAAAGAAGTGTACTGAATGGTCACCTTAATGTCCACACATAATATTAATATAAACTACAAGGAAAGTAACTAGCAATAAAATAGCAAAAATGAAATTTCTTGAAACTAGAATCTTTTGGCCCCCGATAAAATTATGATCAACTGGTTCACATTTATGGACTAGAGCAAGTTTCCATATATCATTTAGTTAAATGTAACCATAAAATAACCTTAATAACAAATTTTAAATACACTTCCTTTTAACATTTCTTGAAACAATTGGACCAAATAAAAACACTAAGTAGGTTTTATAAATTAAAAAGTTTATCAACTTGAGATTTTGTGTCATGTGGAGATGTAACTTTGTGACCAATTGTTCTTGGGTCATTAAATATTTCATAGTCGTTTCCTCCAGCATCTGTTCTGTCACCAAAAAAATGAATTTCCTGAAAATTGTCCTTTTCCAGGTACCGTAAACAGTATGTTTTATCCCAACCTTTGGGAAATACATCAATACTAATTTGTCCTCCTGAAAAGAAATAATACATAAGTATTAGTACATTCTCTGATTCCTTTGCTGGCGATTGCTAAAAGAAGATTAGACAAGATATTTTTACATGCAGTACTTATTGAAGAACAAATATTGAAAATGCAAAGTAACTAAAAATCCTCAAATTTTGTGTTCACTTATTAATAAGGAAATTCTGGAGTATGGATTTCATGAATGTCACTAAACATTTTAAGAACTCTTAGCAGCTTTTCATATTTAATTTCTTCCAATAATTCATGAAAGAAACTGACAAAACACAGCGTTAGTCACTTAGTAACAAAAAGGCCCAATTAAAAGTGTCTGAACCCAAAGATCTCCATTGTTTCAAAAGTGGTGCTGCACCAGCTCATAATTTCTGATGTTATTAGTAATGGTTATGTAATATTATAATATTGCAACTTGTATCCAACCAACAGCTACAATTTGAAAAACTCCCAACCAAATACAATACAAGAAGTTACAAATCTTTAATTTTTTGAAAATTCAAAAGCTTAAATGAAAATTGCTTTCTGACTTTTAATTCTGTGAGTTGTGATCTATTCTTTCCGAAAGATTCTGGGGTTTTATTTCACATTACTTGTTGGATAGGGGAGAAAAATAAGACACTGTTAAAAGGTTCTATTTCAATATTACTAATATATCAGAAAAATTACAACTTACCAAGAGCAAAGGAAAGTTCATAATGTGAGAAATTTTTTTTCATGTCAGCAATAAATGTTTCTCGAATTTTGTGTTCTCTGTCATATTCTGTGAATGCAACTCTTTCATCCTGACTACAGCTTCTTCCAACAGGACAAATATTCAACATGCCTTTCCTAAATTCCACAAATGTACCTCGTTTAACAGGAAGAGTCAATTTTGATAAGTATCCAAGGCAATAATTAATGAAGGTTTGTAGTTTCTCTTCCCCCATGAAGGCTTGAATACTCTAAAAATATTACATAAAATACTTTAAAATGTGTTGCATGCACCTGCCTTTCACATAAACTAAAAGTTAAATGAGTATGTAAATCTTCATGGATTCACTAGAACAAACGTAATTAAATTCTTCCAAGATGCAACATACTACCTTTAAAAAAGATATTTTAAGGTGTATTATACCTCCATATTAAGGAAAAATGTACAAAATAATTCATTTTAGTTTTTTAACAGTGTACCACTGATCTTTGGTCATTAATAAGGCAAAACCTGTTTTCAGCTACGATATTTTTGTTTTCTTGATATTTTTAAAACCTGGCAATGGAGTTGTGCTCAATTTCTTTTAAGTGAAGTAGGAACTGAAATGATTTGAACTGAATTGGATGTAGTGAAAAATGTTAAATTAAAAAAAAGAAAGATGATACAAAAACAGATAAAAAGAAAGAATAAAAGAAGATATTATTAAAGAAGGAAGAAAAATAAGGTAAGATATGGTCATAGAAAAAGAAAAAAGAACGACTCTGGAGCTTTCTAGCATATGACAAACTTAAAAGCCATTTTCCCCAAATGACTTTTGTCTGTAAGTTGAAACATCATATTTCCAGTTCTCTACAAGAAAACACTGTGATTCTTTCTTTGTTGTAAATGTTACAAGGTTACAGGTTAGTGCAAGAACCCAAACTAAACATTTGGGCAAACTGCTTTCTGAAGAAAATTTAGTTTTTAAAATTTTTAAAGAATATTTCATTAACTTTCTGGAAAAGTAGTTAAAAATATATAAAAATGTATGACACATCTATTGTTTTTCAAGCACTAGTTCTAATAAACTCAACATGAAATATATTCATGAAAAAATTGAACTAAATCAATATAGTTGGTAGTTCTAAAGTTATATCACAGAACAGGTTGTTTCTCTAAACTTCAAAAGTTTCAAACTTTTTTTCTTTAGATCTTCATATTAAATTGATAAGTTCATAAGCAAACATTATAAAACTATGATTTTAAAATGTGCGTGTTCATGTAAGCTAGCCTTAAGCACATTAGCAATTACTGTCTATGACAAAAAAACACTCTAGAAAATACTGTTTTGGATACTTTCTTTCTAGAACAGGTGATAATCATGAAAGAAATGAGATCACACAAGATCAAGAAGGAATGATGAATTAATACTCTTACAATGGGTTTCTAGTAGGAAGATGACATTTCTTTTAGCAGAGGTTAAATTGTAATTGTCTTGATAACTGACATTTGATAGATAAGCACTTGATTATGTAAGAAAATGCTAGATAATTCTTAATGGTAGCACACAAATATAGTTCCATTCTAGTACAGAATGACAAATCGTATCACATTGCCTGAAGTAACATACACCAAGTAGTATTAGGCAAGCTTGCTTTATCCTGCTTAACCTAAACAGAAGAAATCTTGCAGATTATTTCTTCTTTATACAGATTTTATGTTTCCCTCACAGTTATTAGGGAAAGTTTCATTTTAATCCCCATTACTATATTTTTCTTAATACTACAGGAAACAATACATCAGCAAATGGGTCAATAAATCAGATGATTATGGAAAATAGAAGACTCATTAATGTATTTTCATTATTCATAAACTTTACACTGGAATTGCCATGAAACAAATGATCGTTTTCTCAAAACACCAAGATCAAATCTATGTTAGCCGGTAATTTTTTAAAAAAACCTTCTTTCCCACAAGGTGATGTCGTTTTTATAGTGACTCAAGAAATTTAGTTATGTAGGATTTAACATTTCGCTAATCATAACGAGGAAGCTATTCATCTTTAGCATTCCAAGATATTTGTTTACAAGTATTTATTAGTTCTAAAGCAAGAGCACAATGGGACATACTATTAGAAGCTGAAGATATTCACAAAACATGAAATTATTACATGTAAATTCTTCATATTGTGAGTTGGTATAACTTGCCAGACATTTTGGATTTATAACTCATGTGATATTTAGCAAAGTATAGAGCACTAACTGCAACAGCAAAAACAAAATTGAAAATAAAAACATGAAATATCTGAAATGTAATGTATTATCTGCACATGTTTTCTTCAGCCCTCACTTTGCTCATTGTGTGAGGAGTGGGGAGTTTGGTTATTATGACAAGGAATTTTATATCAAGTTTGTTGTTTGTTTTTCAAAGCAAAATAGTTTCTATTACACGGGAGCGAACATTTCTGGTTATCAGGTTTTGTCCACAATGCTTGTTGCTATTGTTTATTCTTAACTCGACTAATGTTGGCAAAGGAGTGGGGGTAGATATTCCAGGGTTCAAAAAAACTTGCAGCAATAATAGCAGATTATTAGCGAATTTTTGTATTATGCAATATACTGTACCTGTTCACCAATTTGCTCTCCATTTTTAAACGCCACCAGACCATTTTCAGCAAATACATAGTCATATTGTTTCCACACTAAAAAAAGTTCAAACTATTATTTAAAAACAAATATTATAAAAAGAATTTAGCTCAGTTCTTTGTACAGTGATCATGTCACTGATATTTTTGAAAGCCACTTGGAATGGAATGAGAACAAAATACTTAGTACTAGAAGCTGTTGTAAAAAGGTTTTAGCTTTAATGAATACATCTCACCATCTCCTCCTCCCATTTGGTGTGTAATCTTCTTCATATCAGATCCTCCAACCAGTCCAATAGTAGTTTTAGGTTTCAAAGTTGACAATAGAAAATTTTTCATTTCCGTATCTATTACCTGCATAATAATAAAATTAACTGAAATCAAGGTATAAGGTAATTATTTCCTGCTAAGAAACTGATACTTACCTGCACCGGTCGGGTAAGGGTTCCATCAACATCGAAAAGGCAAATAACTTTGTTGCGAGAATCCATCGCACTTGCACTGTACATTAAAAGATGCATTAGGGATATCATAATTAACAGAAAAATAATACATTGCATAAAATATTTCAAAGACTCAAATATAAATGCAAAACAAGGCATACAATTTGATGGATCTCAGGATGAATATTTACATTTTGCTACTTTTCACGAGAATACGAATTCGATTTTAAAGAACACAAGTTCATACACAGTCAAGACGTACGAGATAACTTAATGACATTCTTTGCTTATTTACCAATTTGAAATTCTTGTAGGAAAATCCGACTTCAACCTCACCGCTCTCAAGGCGTGGAAACTGATGCAACTCGCATTGACCAGTCTCTGCGTGGCATTTAACCACGTCACACTGCGAGGCCTAACACTTTGCATACCGCGTGTGCGTCATTCCTTCCTGAAAGAAAGACATATTAATTGCATTTTGCATTAAAAAAAAAAGCAGTGATTCCACGTCGAATGTACAATCCTTACACGAAAACGTGTCATTTCGGAAATTTCGCCTCGTTTATTCCTTGGGAAAGTGACTGCAATGTAGAACGTGTGTTAAATTGTGAGAGTGACGTTTTGGCAGTATATGCAGATAAATACAAAACCGTGGCATTCTTTCAACTATATCGACATGATCAAATTATATATGTTATGTTTATTACTGTGTTTTAGCATGTATTACTGCAAGAGCGATTTTCAAAATGTACTTTTGATGGTTGGTAGGTTCTTGTTTTGACAGATCTCCGTATCATTAAGATATTAGAAAGAACAAAAGTTTTGCTTCCTAAACTCTTAAATGTCTGTGGTGTAAAGACAGCTGTTTGAATCCATTAAATTTCCTTGCAATTTCAGTTTGAGTTGATCGCCTTCGCACTAGCAATGTCGTGAGGTCAATCACCTGACTTTTCACTCGCGGACACTTGTAGAAAGTTACTGCCAGCATTGGTTGCCACACCTGTCCACGACAAAGAGCGCGAGGAATAAATGTCAACACATGTTATTCGCATGTGCATTACATTAATTGTTTGAAAATAAATGCAAATGAATTTTTGGTTTATTGTTATATGTGTTATAAGGTGTTATTTCCATTTAGGAGGATGGTCCAGGATTTATTAAATGTTTCATTATCAGGGGTAAAGTACACTTGAAGTCTAAATTGCATAATAAATAGCTTTGGTTCATTATTAAAGTACCATGTCAAAGAGAAGAATTAAAAAAAAACTAACAAACTAAAAAACAGTTCCATTATGGAACTATACGAATCTTGGACCATCTAAACATGCTCACATTTGGAATATGAATATATGGTGATCTGTTTTAAAGAAACATATTTTATTGTAAATATGGAATTATTTTATTTTTTATTGTCAAAATTTCATTAATTCTGGTTAATTTTTGAGTAAATTGTTAGGATATACACTGGAAACATCATGATATAAATAAGTCATGTTACTTACAATACAGGGAATATTAGATAGAGGTAGCACTTAAGTTCATAATTACATTAGATTGCAAACTTTCCATTTGCAAACATAATGTATTTCAGTGGTAGGCATAAGTAAACTTTAATTTTCACTTCCATGAAGCATTAACATTATTTTTATTCACCACTAAAATTTTATTTCATAATTATATTCAGAGAAAAATAATAAATTATTTAAAAAATACCCTCATTTGAAAGTGTTTAAGAAAATTAGACATTAATTTTATTATCAAAGAAGTCTATAAATGATCTTTTGTAAACATTTATAATATTTTCCCCTAGAATTTATGTTGAAAAACAAATTTTCAGTTATACAGCTCTAATTGTTGTGAACCCAAGGTACATAAGGCACGAGCGTTATGTTGACGCGCGAAAGTGCGTCCCAGATTAACACCATCTTACGCGGAACGACCTAAGTCCTCGTATGCCGTTTCGCATAAGATGTTAGTGTTATTCTACGACGCACGTTACTTTTCGCGCGTCAACGCAACGCTCGTGTGCAGGGACCCCAGGGAAAAGATAATCTAAGAGCTGAAATGCTACACAAGTGCTGAAATGTTTTCTTCTGAACTTACCATGTCTACTTTGTTACTGAATTGATGTTTAGGTACAGGAAGTTAAGCTACAAATAGTTAATGAAAAATAGAAGTAAAATTTTGCGATATTTTTGTGTACTAGAGAATATTTCAAAAATATTAAATTCACATTATTTTAATAGTTGATTTGTCATGATCACTCTCCAAGCGACATTACTCCTTTTTTCACAAAAATTACTTATGTGACACTGTTCTCCAGAACAATAACAAATTAAACAGTTTTCACCAAAAAGCCAAACAAGGTCGATTTCTAGGACATACTTTGAATTCAAACAATATTTTAAGACGTAACACTAAAAGATGAAAAGCTTTTTAGAAGTTCTAGTTTTAATACTAAACATACTTTTATACTATTATTTAATATACTGAACAATGGGAACTAAAATTACACAATGTAAACTGATACTAAAACTGGATACTATTTTTGCATCCTTAAAATAAAAACTAGAAGATCAACACACATTCTTCTAAACTTTCGATTCATATAACTAAATGTCTTTTAGTGACTCATTAGCTGCATATGAAAATACGTAGCCAATGTGTCATTATAAGACATTTATAGAATATTTTTACTGTCTATTAAGATCTCACCTAATATATATTTTCATATGTAGCTAATAAGTCATTACAAGATATATGCAGTTAAATTCTACTATGCCGAAAGGCTTTTTTTTTTATCTTAAGGAAATGTTTTTATTTTTGAAATAATTGTTAAAATTTCGATGTTTTTTTTTATTAGCTGATGATGGAGGATTTGAAATGGGAGCTTATCTCAATAAGATTTGTCAGGCTCCAAATTTGGATAAACTTGCAAAGAAAAGTCTTATTTTCAGCAATGCATTCACATCTGTGAGCAGCTGCTCTCCTAGGTATATCGCCTATTTTTTTAAATTTTTTTTAAAAGAATATTGAGAGTTCCAAAATAAATAATACTATATGAAATTTTAAAAAGTAAAATATTATTTCTTCAATTTTTCTGGATATTGATTAGAAATTCATAAAAATCTATTGTTTCATAGTCGATCAGCCATACTTACTGGATTGCCAGCTCATCAAAATGGAATGTATGGTTTACATCAAGGAGTGCATCATTTCAATTCATTTGATAAAATTCACAGTCTCCCAAAAATTTTGCAAAAACATAACATACGAACAGGTAAGTATTCATTAATGGTTCTTGACAGTTGTATGATAAAAGTTAAAATGATTTTGTCAATATCAATTTCATGATCCTCATGAGTGAAGGCATTTTAGTTGAAAGTACTCATTACTTTGAATGAATCTTTGTTCAGAAGATAAAGAGCATCATTTTTCTGATTTTTGTCAGTTAAATGAGTAAATAACATGTTCTTTTTCCATTATGAAAAGGAATTATCGGGAAGAAACATGTTGGACCAAAGCAAGTCTACTCTTTTGATTTTGAAGAGACAGAAGAAAACAATTCCATTCTTCAAGTAGGAAGAAATATTACCAAAATCAAACTTCTTGTTCGGGAATTTTTACAGCAGGGCCAATCACAGTATGGCTATCACAAAGCTGTCTTTTGAAGATAATATAATAACTCCCATTATCTTGAAAAATAATAATTTTCTCTGTTTAGGCCTTTCTTTTTGTATGTTGGATTCCATGATCCACACCGTTGTGGTCATACACATCCGGAATATGGAAATTTCTGTGAAAAATTTGGAAATGGAGAGCCTGGAATGGGTCTAATTCCAGACTGGGAACCAATATATTATGAACCTGATCAACTTAAAGTCCCATATTTTGTTCAGGACACTGTTGCAGCCCATGAAGATATTGCTGCTCAGTACACAACCATTTCACGTCTAGACCAAGGTAAAAAATTTAGTTACTACTAAGTACAGAAATAGTACGTTCCAAAACATGTATTTTTTTTTGTCCACAATATACATGAGGAGAAACTGTGTTTTATCAAAGTAATAATTCCAGTTAATGCCCTTCAAAGAAATTTTAATTATTTGAATTATACTTAAATTTTGTATTTTATTTATTTGTATTATATAGGTGTGGGTTTAGTGCTTAAGGAATTAAAAAATGCTGGAGTTCTAGAAAACACATTAGTGATGTACACTTCAGATAATGGCATTCCATTTCCAAGTGGACGAACAAATTTTTATGATCCAGGTAACATTCCTATTAAGTAAAGAACTGAATATCAACATTTCACTATTGTATAAAACATCAATAAAATTACCTACATGTTCATCTAAATTCTCAGGAATGGCAGAACCATTCCTTTTATCATCTCCACGAAAAGATGACCGCCACAATGAAGTGACTTATAGTATGACTAGTCTCTTAGATGTAGTTCCTACTGTATTGGATTGGTTTAATGTGTCATATCCTGAGAGCTCCGAGTTGACAGGAAAATCATTATTACCCCTTCTCAAACAAGGTATGGTTACCTTTTACTAGGGATTTTGCTAATTGTAATATAATGAAACTTAATTTTAAAGATGACTTTGTAATTAACAGAACCTAAAGAAGATAAAAGAGCAGTGTTTGGAAGTCATAATCATCATGAAGTTACTATGTACTACCCAATGCGAGTAATAAGAACAAAGAGATATAAACTTATTCATAACATGAATTACAAAATGCCATTTCCAATTGATCAAGATTTTTATGTGTCCCCGTCTTTTCAGGTTTGTATTTTTGATATTTAAAAATTCAAATTTTCTTACATGTCAGTATGTGGTACACAATTAGGCAAGAAACAACTAGCAGTCAGTAATAATAACAATAATAGTTTAAGAAAAGAAAAGCAAATTTTGACATTTTGAAAAATCCTATTTGTAATGTAGAAAATTATAAATGCTTGTTGTTATTAATGGTTTCCTTCTTACGATCAAATGATCATTTGCACCATTGTAGGATTTATTGAATCGAACACAATCTAAACAACCACTTTTCTGGTATAAAACTCTTCAAGATTATTACTACAGGAGTGAATGGGAATTGTATGATTTGAAATATGATCCCAATGAATCAAGAAATTTAGCAGAAAAATCATCCTACAAGGTATGTATAATTAATTACACTTTAATCAATTACTTTCAATAGGCAGTCAGTAAAATATTATTTTACTTCATTAAAGAAAAATACTTTTTCTTCTTTTTAACCTCGATTTAAAACGTGTTAAGGTGTCAAGTTTATTTGTTTCTGTTTGCTAAGTTACCAAACCAATTGCAATGAAAAATAATCTGAAACTATCTTTAGATTATAGGAAATATAGATGTAAATTATTCTGTGATTATTCATTTACAATTATCTAAACCTACAGACCTTATTAGGTAGGTATTTTGAAAGCGAGGCAGCCAGATGAGCAGAACAAAATAAACTAACACTTACATTTCTGGACACTCGGTGAACACATGCAGCCCCTCTGGAGACTGAATACAGAAAATATGGATACTAGACACTCAACTATGCAGTTGCATTGTGTGAATGCATCTACGAGTCCCTATTTCAGTAATTAATTGAAACAATAATTTTCTTTTGCCTTAAAAGAAATTATTAAAATATAATAAAACATGTAAATAAGCGAGTACAATTGTCCTATTCAAAACATTAGCCTGTCATTTTTAAGTCTGAAATTAAAATTCAATTTTGTTAATTGAAATGAAAATCTTTTTGTTATATATTGTTTGAAATGTTTCATAAAAATGAACATGAGTGACTGTTTTCATGCGTCTTGTAATAATTATTGATTTAATTACATACAAAGTTCCCTTGCATTCTTATTAAATCCTGTTTCATTTTGTTACATAAAATGGAATGGAAACTGCAACGTTTTGTAGAATTTGTAAAGGGAGAAAATTGTTTGTCAATAGCTTATATTAATGTTTCTTTCAGGCTGTGCTTACTGATCTTAAACAACAACTCACACAATGGCAAGTTAAAACTTCAGATCCTTGGATTTGTTCCCCTCATGGAGTTTTAGAGAATCAGGGTCTCTTCAAGGATCATCCTTCATGTGTGCCTCTTCATAATGAACTTTAGGGCCGTTACAGAATAGAACGAGCAGTTTTAGAACTTTGTAATTGAAGAAGTGCACGCAATGCCCAATTGCACTCTGACTGGTGTATGGTTACACAGAAAGACAAACAATGTCCAGTATTATTTTGTCTCGCTGTTCTTCGAATTAATATGTATTTTCCTAAGAAAAACAAAGATATTGTTGTTTTATTTTTATTAAATTAAAAATAAATATATTTAAATTATAAGTATAGATTTAAAGTATTCAAGAACTGCATTTGTATCTGATGCACATTGAGATGTTATTTTAGGCAGGGACAAATAAATATTTTGTACATAAATAAAAGAAGTAATTTTTCATACTCTACAAACTTCTGTAATATGTTATTGATTCAGTTCCTAATGTAGTTAAAAATTCTAACAAGAAATTAACATGAATTCAACTGCACATAAATTGTAATTTTAACATTGTTTTGTTCATCTTCATGCTCCTGATTCTGAAGTTTATAAAACATCACACAACTTTAGGTTAAGATCTTTGTTCCATGTATTATGATTCCATTTAAAACAGTCTCAAATGTTGCAAGGAACTTACTACATGCAAGTCTGTGGTAATCTCAGACACATTTAGACAATAAGACTTCAAGATAATGTATTTTAATATGTATTCAAGTACAGCTAGTAGAAACAATATGTTTAATAAATGGATTGGTATATACATGCAACTGAGTTGAATTTAGTAAAACTTTTTCTATTTAGTTCAGATAAAAGAAGTCTCTAATGAGTTACATTTATTTTCTAATTAAATACACGCAATACAGCACAATAACTTTCATTTACTTTATTATACTGGTAAGTACATTTGCTAGGTTACATAGTATTGGACATATTTAAAAAATTATAGCTTTGAAGTTTACAAAAATAACATCTTTAATATTCTACTTAAAGTACTCATTGAAGGTTTTAGAATTAGAAATTCATACTCATGACTAGTACTGGCTTTGTATGCAATACAAAACAGCAAAAGCACTATTTATAGGATAACATTCTAAATTGAATTAGGCAAGCTTCGCTAAGAAGCTTCTCAAAACACCTTAATTATCTAAAAAAAAATAACACACAACACAGAAAATTTACAAAACTAAAAATTCTCTTTTATAATACACATAAAATATCTCACGAAAAATGAGATTCTTAAACAGGAATGATTTCTAGATAACTACATCACTTCAGTGAATTGAAACAAGATTCTTCAGTCCCTGAGGCAAATAAAGGCAACGCAGGAAAGTAGAAAACTAAATGCATTTACAAGAAATACAGGTATACAATGAAATAGCAATAAGAAAATTAATACATTCTCTACAATATTATCAATAAGAATATCCACAGGTATCTATTGATAAAATTATTTCTAATTATGTTTCAATAACTTTAAATTCTTCTGTAGGCCTATTTGATTGGATGGAATAAAATATAAAAGTAAAAAGAAAAGAAAGCACCATTTCAACACAGTATTATTTTCAAAACTAGAAGTTCCCCACATTTGTGGATATTCAATAGACATTTTAGGCACTCATGAATCACAATTCAAGGAAACAGAAGTAGAAATAGTTTTTATCAGAGTATTCATGTGCTGTTTTTATAAAAAAAACAAAACACTGAACATTTTGATAACTATGTACAAAAAATTATTCATTTTGCAACACTTCTACTCAGGTAATAAAATAAAAAAATAAAGAACCACCACCACCTTGTACACCACGTTCTTTCATCCAAAATACTATTGCAACACCAGTCAGCAGTTCAGAAGAAACGTGCACATTTTCATTGTTAGGATCTCATCACATTATATAATTCATCTATTTTCAATTAATAAAATCTGGGTAATACACTACTTCTCAAAGAAAATGTTTCTGAGTACTTGATTGCATTGCATTATTAATAATATTTTGATAATTTCATTGCAAAATGCGACGAGTAAAAATTGTATTAATATTTGGTTCATTATATTTCAACCGGCATTTCAATGAACTATTTCTACTTGTTTCACTTGCTGCATTGTTATCAGTCTGAAATAACATCAATACAATCTGGTTTTCTTACACACATATTCAACATTTTAATTCAAAACACACCCTATTCTTCTTAACCATTGGTGTTATAACAAAGTTTAGTCATTACTTTTCCTTAGTATTACAGGGCAATAATTGCAGCACATTCAGATAATTTGTTGTAACAATTTCATTAGTATGCAATGGATAAAACACCAATGAAACAATATTTAACTATCTCTAGCTAATAACCATTCCTTCGGATCTTTTTTTCTGCCCTTACAGTTTTCCATGCAATAATTGTGGCATGTAACAAGTTTTGCTGGTCAGAAGCACAACAGAAATTTTGTTACACTGGCTAAACCTTTCTCGAAAACACAATGACAAATAACACCCATAAATAAAATGAAATAAGTTCACAATTGTTTGAAATATAGAAGAACATAAAATTGGTTGATCATTGAAAGGATGGAAAGCTTCCTTTTCCAATTAACAATAATTTTTTACAGTAATGTGATATACACAGTGCAAAGCAGATCAACGATAAGTGTTTTGAAGCAGATGTTTGCTTCATGCAGATTAAGAATGTGTAGAGAAGCGACAAATTAAAATTAGAATTTTGTAAGTGCACTGAAGGCAAGGGCTTTTATTTACTGTAAAATTTTCAGAATTTAATCATTTATTCTGTTAATTACAAGTGATTGTATTGTCTGCAGCTCTTTTAAAACAATTTATGAAGTACCAAGGGGAAAAGATAATTAATTCTTCCCTTTTGTTGGAAATATGGCACATAATATTCTGGCACACTTGACCCCGATTTTTATCAAATAAGAATTAGAAGAAAAATAACCGGAATTCTCAGAAAATTTTGAAAAACTTGTAGGAATGTCAGTTACGAATCAGAACTTCTAATTATTGTTAAAAATTTAGTTAATTACTCAACTCTGACCTAGCTTCATAGTATCACAAAATTGCAGAACTTCAAAGAAAGTCATACTGTAGAGAGAAATACACATGTTAATAACAAATACTATTCTGAGTCAGTGAAATGTAAGAGGGAAGTGGTACTTTTTTATAAGTTTCAAAGCCTGATTTCTTTCAAAATACAATTTTGAATATTTCTGTCCATTACGACAATATTTACAAAAGTCATTAATTAAATTGGCAACAAAGTAATCCAACTTAATAGCAGTATTTAAATGAATGCTATATAAAACAAATCAATATTTTAAATCCAAAAGCTCAAACATGTTGGAAGTTATTTACAATCTTGATAAGATGTCTCAAATCATTAGATAACTAAAAATTCCTCCTATTTCAATATTTTTATAGGACTAGATACAAAAAAAGTCAGAATCTTTGACTTCCAACTATATTTAAAAAATATTTTTAAGTATACTTTTATTAAAATTAGCCAAAAAACACTGTCTCAGATTTAAAATATAAGTCATTCATTGAAAACGTGCATGATAGGAAAAATAGCCATTTATAGCAAATTGTTTCTTTTATTATCTCGTCGACAATCACACATCAAAGACCATACAACACAAGCATTGAATATTCATTGAAGAATGACTGGAAGAACATACTATTAGCATTGCCTTACAGTTTTCTTGCAAGACATCAGTTGATCAATGACAAAAGTCAAACCTCTTATTTTGATTTATGGATGTTCCCTGATTTTTTGTCATCACCGGTTATTTCAAGTTTTTGGGCCAGTTGTTGATGCTGTTGTATTAAAACTTTGTTTAACTGATTCAGGTTTGCAGCAGATTTATTGGCAGCTAATTCCACAGACTGCATGTGATCAGAAAGTTCTTGCATCTAGATAAACAGTAATTGAACGTGTATAACAAGGAAAATAAATAAATTACAAACACTTATCTTTTTGGGACATGTCTACAAAAGTCATCATGAATTAGATATTGTAAACATAGGAATTCTGTTCAAAATTTTATGATAAATCATCCATTGCAGGTGTTTTAAAATAACTTTTCAAAAAAACAAACAAACAAATTGTTAACAATACTACAATTTTTAAGTTTTTAAACAACTTTCTTTACAATAATTTAAAGTTTTCACACTCAATTATCTGATATGAATTGCACCCATTGCAAGCAGATGCTGAACTCAAAACAAAAATCGTGAATCAAAGTAGGCATTTCTTACTTCATTAGAATAAGAAATGGAGTTAATGAGTGATATTAGTTATTTTCTAGAACATTCTTTAGTGTTTTTTTCTTCTTTTGATAAAAAATGCACATTACAAAATGCTTAAAATACAATCAATAAAATTTAAAGAATACCACATGCAATGGATCCAAAAGTTAATCAACTTAAATATGCTTGTAATAATTACAAATATTTGTATTATTGATATTACAAATCACTAGAGAAAGAAGGAAGAATAAAAAATTATTTATAAGCAGAAAAGGCCAATAAACAAAGATTTTCATTTGCCTGAACAGAACAAGAACAATTTTGCAACATAAAAAATAAAACAATTCCCAATTATAAATAATTGTCTTAGATGTAATATTAACGTGTTTTTAAGACAAAATTTACTCAACTGATATTAGACTCTTCTCAAAATATAAATGCAGAAAAATACTTCATACACGTGAGAAAATAGGAATGGGAGTAAATTTTACATTCAGAAATTTCACAAGGAAAAAATATCAAATATTTGTTACTGATTTCTAAAACTCAACTATATCAACTATGAATTCCTCATTTACATTTTTAACTCATGGTATAATAAATACTTAAAAGGGTAGGATGAAAAGCAGGTCTGACCAGTTGTCAGACACAGTACAAGTCTAGTTGAGACTATAACTAGTAGATACAAATAGTTTTGCATTAATATGAATTTTCCTTTAATCTCGTGTAACCGCTCCTATGAAACCTATGAATATGAAAAATCACAAGAAATTTAGATACACCTGATGTTCACAATCAAGAGTACTGGCACAAATAAACTATGCACTTAAAACAATCCTGGTAAAATAGCTCTGATTTTGAACATAACTGAAATAGATACTTTTTATAATTGGAGAATTAATACACAGACAAAATATTTGAATTCTATCTGTAAAACAATTAACACATGAAATCTATTTTGTAAATACAACTATTGTGATATATGTTATACCCTTTCACAGGGTTGGACAGTATTTAAATACTTGTATTTGAAAAACTGTATTTTTGAGTTTTTGCTCATGTATTTTGGAGATGTATTTAAATAATAAAATATATGTATTTAAAAAAAAGAAATACTTAAAATACAGATGAAGATAATGAGGATAGTTTTTTTGTTTGATTCCACTAGTGAAATCACCACCTTGAAACAAAAATAAGAGCTGCTTACAACTGCTTAATTTGAATTCTCTTAATTTTTAAACGATAAATCTAAATCATTAAAATGTTGGACAATTATTCGACAATAAAAAGGTTTATTTGTTATAACACTTGTTTAAGTTCATCCATTGCAGTTCAATGAATGTTTTTCCTTTGCGAGTTTTGTACATTCGCCAGATAGGTATTTATTGCCTGACGATTTGTTCGAAGAGTTAGTCGTTTTAAATAATACTTTTATATAATTTTATATTTGAAAGTGTTTATATACATATTCCAGTTAATTATTGTTCAAAAATTTGTATGACTGGCAATTACAAATTTATTGCAAGTGACAATTACAATATATTGTTGCCATAAAAATATATAATTTAAAATTATTATATTTAAGGTATTTTGAGTACGTATTTAAATACTTATTTACAAAGTATCTTGGCAAAGTATTTAAATATTAAATATAAAGTATTTTGTCCAACCCTGCCCTTTAACATCTATTAATTAAATAACTTTTAAAATGTTGGAAGAAAACTTCTGTTTTGCCTGATTACAGCATAAGCTTTAAACTTTACCAAAAACTTACAATACAACAATTCTGGGAAAAGCACACACAGTTGCAAACATTCAACATATTACCAGGGCAATAGGCCTACTTAAGAAACTTCTAAAGTAATTAAGAAAGACAACTTCCAAAAGAACCAAGAAAATAAACATTGCTTTCTCTCATTAGTTTCCATTAGAACCTAACTTACAAGACAACAATAGGCAAAACTCTGCAATAGCACAAGTCTCATGACCAATTGCAATTCAACGTCTCTTAATCTCACCAGACAACTAAGATAATGATTGATGGGTAAGGTGTTAAAGAAACATCCAACAATGAGTACACAATTTGACAGTAAAGTGAAATAATAGCAATATCACCAGAAGTGAACCTACTTTTTGGCATGAACTTCTGACTTTTTATAAGCAACTATAAAGAGAATTCTATCAAAATATTTATTAAGTTTAATTTTAAAATGCAACAAAAGCCATTGCAAAAAATGTATATTTGAATTTTGTCAATCTGATACAGGTTATATTTACATGTTCATGAAATCCTTTGATCATTGAGGCTTCATAACTGTGTGTGAAACTAATAATATGAATATTGAAATAAATTTATAATTATCATACCATCTGATATGATAATTGGTGGTGCTCTATAAGCTATTGATTTATACTATTTTCAAAAACACAAAAAAGGTCAGCAATGACATGAACAAGAAATGCATTTTCTAAAGAGATGTATAATTTAATTGTTTTTCTTGAATAAAGTTTTTATATTCTGCTAAATAGGTCTCATTTTTTTAGAAAAGACATGCCAGTGTTATATAGTTGCAAATTATTCACTCAAATATAGTCCAATAGAGATTTTTCATAGAGATCTTAGCTTGGACCATAGGTGTCAATATGGTGTACAACAATAGTCCAATATTTTAAATATTTCTATATGTTAAAAACATTGTTTTCACACCAATTTAAAGAATTGGTATAAAAAATTAAACCATGTATTACCTGCAATTAAAAAACAGAAGCAATTAACAAGAAAGTCTAATTCATTTCGACAGAAATGATTAACAACATATCAATGCTGGGCAAAGTTGTGTAGATTTACGGTACTTACTAATGTTAAATTATGTGCATTTAATTTACAAACAAATAACTCCCTTACCCTCATTTCAAGGGCATAAGATAGCATGACCATTAAATTTAAACAAAAAATCTACAAAATAATGTCCATTGACAATGCACTTCTTTTAAATAAACATTGATAAAATTGGTTTTGGTAAGGCTTCAAGCTTAATGGAGAGGATTCCATGAAATGGGCCAAATGATCGATTATTGTTTTTATGGCTAAATAAATAGTTCAAACCTTGTTCTTTCCAAATATATTAACATTTTTCTTTTGACTAGAAGTCTCTTTAATTCTTGTTTAATTGTCCTGATCACATGAGCCACACCCCCTTTTTGTCACTGCATGCAATTATGGCTACTTTTTCATAATTTTCTAAGCATGTTGGGTTGTTAACGAGTTATTGAAACATGCTCTTGTTCATATGTTGGTAACATTGGTCTTTTCCACTGAAGGAGATGATCCAGAGTACAGAGCAGGAATGTTCTAGTTGGAGCAGTGGCAAGTTCAGACTTTTGAAATGATGTTTGTCGAAAATGTACTTATTTTACCTTTTCTCAGAAACTATTATTCACAATTTATGAAAATTTTTAGGATACATTCTTTGTAGTATTGGCAATAACTTGAAATTTTCATATAAACATTCTTAGATAGTAAGAAATATTAAAAAAATAATGTTTGTCCAAAAATCTGTAAAAATTGGGGCATTAGTTATAAAAAAAATATAAAAAAAAGAAGAAGAGGAAGGAAAAGAAGAAGAAGAAGGAAAAGAAGAAGAAAAAAGAGGCAAAATAATAAAAAGGCTGTACCTTAACTTTGCGAAATATGAAAATTTTCTAGTTAACCATTTTCTACAAAAGGTATATCAAAAGTGGCAAATTGAACATGGGTGGTATACATGGTACCCTCTCCCCTTATCACATTACAAGTGTTTTTGTGGTCAAAAATATTTGTGAATCAACTTTGTTGTGAACATGGAATGCACAATTATAGCTTGTGTAGTAGCACCTATGGCATGTGCTGTAACTGTTATGCTACTGATAAGAGCTTGCATTTTTCATAAAGAAAATTTTAACCAATCAGTCCTTCTCTAAACTACTGGAAGCAATAAATGTAATACTTAAAAATGTTCATTCTTTCATGTAATTAATTTCAAATTACTTATATAACAATCGAGGTCATAAAACCTATTTCCCCTGTACAATGTTTAAGGCCAATTTGACATCATCTTCTTTTTAATCATTTTCCTCTAATTGGAACATCAGGGTCATTTACTTAATGTATTTGGTTAATAAAATAATCAAATCTGATTGTCTAATAATAATTCTTAACTAACATGCTGTAACTTTCTAAAGACAATACAGAAAACAATTTATTCACGGTCAATAGTGTAACAATTTTCTCACAGTTTCACAAGACCATACATAATGTAGTATTTCATTCTATATTATTTTACAGTACACCTGACGAGATATATGCTTGTAAATGCAAATGGTTGTGTGAAAATTAATGTATCATCAACCATGAATAATGAGTTACTCATAAACTGTTTTACTGTCTCAAATAGAAGGATTCAGCTCCTAAATAAAGATTGGTTGAAAACGGTTCCAATATCCAACAACTTTTTAAGACATGTCCCTGTTAGAGATGTAATTTACTAAACATATTTACCAACTGTTGATAATTATTCATCCTATTACATTTCTGATTGTTATCATACAGGTGTTTCAGCATAAATGTAAGAAGAAGAAGTGCTCCTGTAATTATTATCAACGAAGATGTACTTGGGTACCTTCGACGAAAATACATTGCGATGGGGCAGCATCATTTTCCGCATTAGAAATTTCAGGTACAAACGAAGTTCACTCAATTCATGTAATTAATAACGCAGGCGCGACGTCACGTTGTCACTCAGTATTTCCACATAATCTCATACTGTGAAACATCACAACCAGTTTGGTCTATGGATAACACTTTTCATAACCTATACAAGACACTTCCAGCAACTACAAATCTCATTGAATCATTTATCTGTCAAGTATTACAATGCGTACAACAGCGCCTTCAGCACTATTTGTAGTTTGCAGCACATTCTTTATATTTGCCCAAGACACAATCATACACGTACACCAGCACACGAGCGCTATATGAGACTCCATTTAGCACTTTTGCACCAGCAGTGACCAGCAGTACTCTTTGGAGAGCGTTATACCAACTTCAGAAAAAACACATACGAAATAAAGAGAATATTCACGCATTCAAAACGATTAATAAATAATTATGAAAAAAAATTATTTGAACCTCTTCAGACTCTTTTTGGAGGAAAGTAAATGAAAACAAAATTATTACAGATTAAAGTTACTGCACGAAATTTCACATTTGTAAAATTAGTCACAAAAAAATGCGAAGTTGGCAAAATTGGCGCATAATTCGAATTGACAAAGAAGTTGCCGAGATTTTCAATCGATATAAGTACCCCAAAAAGCATCAAATAAACAAAGATGTACTTTTATGAGATTGTACTTAAAAAAACTGGAAAAACTAGTGGCTCTACAACTGCACATACTCTCTCGCAATATTATGTAATGTTATGTCTTAATTTTGTAGTGCGCCAGTGGTAAAGCTCGATCCCGACCGAGGTGCGTGGATTTTCGAAGAGCGGAAAATCCACAGTAGCCGTCACGTTTGTGGCATGTAAAAGAACACTGGCGGATGCCCGGTAAAATTACATCCCTCCGACATCATCCCGCCCTAACGAAATCCCACTTTCTCCCAACTGGACAGAAGTTAACTGAGTCCGACATCTGGCGGAGAAAGCGTGAGTCAAATCTCAAGTGCATTTATAGGACCACCCGCGAGGTGTGCCTGCTCGATAAAGGTTTCAAAACCCTCGGACCAAGGAAACTGGGTCGAAAACATGGGACAACTGCCTAAGAGCAGTCTCCCCGCCAATAGTCCCATACGATAAATACATAATTTCTGCCTTTCTTATACTTCGCGTAAACACGTTTATCACGTAAATAAAGGATGTGTGAAAAAAAGATTTTTAATTCAAAATTTAAATGAAAATATATTTCTGGCATTTAATTCAGTGTATTCAGTGCATTCACGAAAATTTTCGATGCGTATTTTAGTTTTAAAATATTCTGTGTAAGCACTATGCGACAAAGTAAAATAATGAAAAGTTAATAAATAATACGATCCACCGGCGGCGGAGGCAGCGGCGGCGAAATATAGTTCGAAAAATATATAACAGACGAACGGACGGACAGACAGACGTTTAGAAAAAAACAACACTTTGTCGGTATCAGTGGACCCCATGACGTGTATTTCCGTTGAAATGTCGAAATCGATTTTCCGCAACGTAACATAACTTTCTCTATACTACGTATATTACTCCGTATATACGTACGTACACGAGGAAATAACTAGAGGTGCTACAGAATGGCACAGACTTTCTGGTAGTATTGTTTTCTAATTTCTTTGGTGTGTACTGGCTTAACAGTACCCTACCAAACGGACCGCGCGTGATTTTTTCTTCCCATTCCTTCTCCTATCCTACTCCTTACACACACGTGCACCACACAACCGCACATGCCAGGAGGCTGGTCGGGAGCTTAGAGCTGTTGGGTACCACTGGAGGGAGGCACCTGGTTGGGGAAAATCCCAGTAGATGACGTAGTTCGGCGCCAGATTTAGGCATCCAGGGGGGGATTTTCACAGCTAACGCTCGACAAAACATGCACTACACTTACGGGACTAATGACCTTAGGAGGTGGCGCACCCGGAATCACTATCAATTTATAAATCAACCTAACAGCCGCCAGTTCGTCTGTGGACATCTGAAGCGCCTAAATCGTTCAGCCGTTGTTGTTGTTTTTTTAATTTGATATTCCCTGATCGAGCTGAACTGACTGGAGGCTTTGGGAGTTTGTAACGGATATTTTGATTGCTCATGGTTTTTATACATGAATAAGACCTTTGAAAGCATATGCGCGAGTTTGATTCCATACGGCTATTGTGTGGGGTAGTAGTTATGAGTGGTAGCAAGTTAACTGTGAGGAATTGAGATCGGGTCTCGGAGCGGAGAATGTTTTTGCTGGTTGAAAATTCTTTTGGTTTATTTAGTAGTATAATATTGCGGATCATTTATAAACAATGCGAGAAAGTATGTGCTTGGTAGTTCTATTTCTCCCCCCAAAACAGCTGCAAATTGTTTCTTTAAACTTTCTCCACTTTTGTAATAAGGAACGGTAAAAAATATGATGCTAGTCTCATTTTCGGGTAGCGCTCGGTTTTTCGAAAATCGCAAAATAAAAATTTTATAACTACAAAATTGAAGATAGAAATTTTTGGCTCAGACAAAACCTACTGTACAAAATTAGCTCTTTATAAAGGTCATAAACATTTTTTTGTAAAAGTTAGTAGTTTTCGCGAAATTTCTGTTTGAAATGAATGAAAAATATATGGGCAATCCGTCGTATATAATGATAAAATTTTACATAGATGGTCGTACATGACGATAACATTTCTCGCAAAAAGCGAGGAAGTATGTGCTGTAATAGCACCACTAGTTTTTTACTTTCATACCTTACGAATTCTTCGTAAGAAGAGAAAGTGATGTAATCGTTCGCCGGAAATGGCAAATTTTCGCTAGAAAATCTCTTAATGCTGGGCTCTGGTAAAAGTGGATAAATCCCTTTGCTAAATTTAGAAAAAAAAAAACTGAAACTAGTGGTGTAGCCAAAATCAATGTTTTGTTGGTTCTTATTACAGAAAAATCGATTGACGGCAAAACGTCTGTTTGTCTATCTGTCCGTCTGTGGTCAACGCTAGCGCCTAAACCGTTCAGCCGATTTTCTTCAAAATTGATATTCTCCAATGGTTCTGGCTGATGTCGCGGCTCCTGGAATTTGAAACCGATATTTTAATTTTGAGAGGTACTTTACATGAAGCCCCTCAGACATTTTCCAAATTAAAAAAAATGGCTCCAAATGTTTTGATTAAATTTTGTTGTTGAATAGTGCGAAGGACGCTTAACAAAAATTGATTTGATGTGACATACCATTTTCCAGGTATCATTTTTGTGGTATCCTCGATATTTCGAAAATTGCAAATAACAATTTCAAAATTGTAAAATTGAAGATAGATATTTTTGCCTCAAACAAAGTCGGTTTTACAAAATTAGCACTTTAAATAAGGTCACGTATAATTTTTTGAAAAACCGAATAGTTTTTGCGTAATTAGCACTTGAAATTTTCGGATATTTTTCTCAAAAAAGCTCTAATTTTCTTCTTTAAATTTTATCCAAATATGTAATAAGGGACGGTAAAAAATATGGTAATAATCGAACTAGTGGTGCTGTAGAATGGCACAGACTTTCTCGAACTAGTTAGTTTCCGAATCTCTTTAGTCTCGACGAGCTTCTGGATAGTCTTGATCTCTTCCCAACTGACATTTTTTTTCCGCCGAAAGGAAATTCTTTCAAGTTTTCTGATTTTTTTTCGGCTGCCTAATGCCAGAACTGAAACAACTTGGCGAATATGACAGAAGTGCTAAATCCCTGCATGTCCCTGTAGCCGAAGTGGCTAGAAGTCGGGTACGAAGGCAGCGTTTCGGAGGGAAGGGTCGCTAATTGGAGTCTATCTCAGGGATAATTATTTGTCACATTTCTCTGTTGCCGCAGAAAGCGATTGAGAATTCCAGGAACTTTATTGAAAACGAGTTGAAGGAATTCTATTCACAAATACGATTAATTAAGGTAAATAAACTGAAAAAAAAATGTCTGTATGTAAGTGATTTTCTTATTTCGATTCTTTAAACTAGATTTAAACTCTCTTGTTCGATTTGTAAATTGTATGTCACATCAAATCAATTGCTGTTTTTATGTGGTCCTGTATGAACCGATTTAAGAAAAATAATGATTATATCAACATGATATTTAAAATTAAATTTAACCAGTACCCATGGGACCAACTTAAGATATACCTGACAGTTTCGAAATTATTATACTTAATGTTATTATATTACTATTTATTACTTTCTCGCCTAACGAATTCTTCGTAAGAAGAGAAAGTTTTGTTATCGCGTACCGAAAAACTGCGAATTTAAAAAAAAACAACAAAAAACACACACACAACAACCCTATAGCTGGGCTCTGGTAACGAAAAGTGGATACTACCAAGAACTTATTACTATTTTAGAATTGTTAATCCCGAGTCCCGCTGAGATGGCCGAGGTGACTAACTGGCCTGTACGGAGTCAGTTTTTCGGAGAGAAGTTTCGCTGGTTTGAGCCTTGGGCGGGATTGTTATTTGTCACAATTCTCCCCAGAAAATAATTGAGAATTCCAGAAACGTTATTGAAAACCATTTGAAGGAATTCTAATCACAAAAACAATTATGATAAACTAGTTGTGCTAAACAGCACAATACTTTCTCCCAACATTGCTGCCTTTTTTGTTCTATATATGGCTACATGAACAAGCAAAAGTGTTTTCAACCAACAAAAATTATTTTCCGCGCCGAGTTATGACTTTTTAATTGCCATCTTTTTCTGGCTACAGGAGATTTTTTTCACAATTTATCAATTTTTGGCTGCTAATGCTAGAACTGAATCACCAAGCTCTAGTGACTATTATTGAAGTGCTAATCCTCGCGGCCGAGGTGATTAAATAGCGGGTGCTGTTTCAGCGGTTCGGAAAACGGGGCCTCTGATTGAAGCCTTTCTCGGGGAATTGTTTTTGTCACAGCTCTGTGTTGCGAAGATAACTATTGAGAATTTCCGAAACTTTACTGAAAATCATTAGAAGCAATTCTACTCTCATGTACAATCAAACAATCAATTAAGATACTAAATAAACCGAACGTGTTTGTATGTGGTTTTCGTGTTTTGAACTTTTAAACAGGTTTCGTCTCTTATTCGATTTGTTAAACATATTTCATATCAAATTAATTGTTGTCTTTCTGTGCATCTGTATGAACCGATAATATCTGTATGAACCGATAAGTAAACTAATCAATCTATCAACATGAAATTTAAAAACAGGATATAAACTGTCCATGGGAGCCATTCCTTGCCCTATCTACCCTTTACTTATACATTCTTACATGCACCACACCATCACAATGCTGGGAGACCGGTCAGGATCTTACAGCTTGTCCCGGTTAGGAGAATACCCTCTGGTTGGAGGCACCTGGTTGCGGAAAATCCCGCTAGCCGACGGTAGGTCGGCGCTTGATTTAGCCATCAGGGGCGGGAAGATCACAGCTACCTCCCGTGCAAAAACATGTACTACACATTCAGGACTAATGACCTTAGGAGTTGGCACGCCACCATCAATCAACCTTTCAACCTAAAAGCAGTCAGTCTGTCTGTGGACAACTGTAGCTCGTAAACCGTTCAGCCGGTTTTCTCCAAAATTGGTATTTCCTGATTGAGCTGAACGAACTGGAGGCTTTGGGTGTTCCTAACGTATGTTTTGATTGTTAATGTTTTTACATGAATCAGGCATTTACCTTTTTATGCCTCTACCTGAGATCAACCCATAGGACTCATGTGGAGAAGTGGTATGAATGCTGACAAGTTAACTCTGAGAAACTGAGGTCGAGTCTCGAAGCGGAAAAAAAAAATAGCTGGTTGAAATCAATTTTCTGGTTTAAGTTGTAGTATAATATTGCGGAGCATTTACTACCGATGCGAGAAAGTATGTGCTTTGACAGCACTGTTGATTTGTGGAATGGTTGATTTTAAAGTTCTACAAAAGCATTTAAAAGAAATAACTGTTTTACCCTATTTACCCGAATTCTATCATTTCTTTGAAGGTGGGTGCACTTCACTTTGATAAAAGGACAATTCGCCGCAAGTCTTTATGCTATGACGAAACGAGCTACAGTGTACTTTGGGACGATCGAGTCTCGAGGACGAAGCCATCTTGACGAAATTGTCAGGGTGTTCTGCGTGTAAATCCAAATGAGAGAAGGCGGAAATGTCAAGAAAATTTGAGAAGGGCAATAGCAGAGAGTTTGTTATTATATCATATCTAGCTGTGATTTGCGTGTGTAATTTTATCTATTTTTTTTCACTAAACTCTATTCCGTGTGGGTACATTTATTGTATCATATAAATTAAATTTGACATTTGTATTGCTGTTTGAATGTTAGTCAATTGTTTTAAAACTTGTAAAAATTGACTACTGCTTTGAACGGACCATTTGAAGTTTTTAGATGTTATATTTTTTACTACCAATGTTCTACATTGCTTTTGTTTTTTTTGTTCGTGTTCAAAATATCCTGTTGAAATTTCATGATTTTAGCCCTCTTCTTGGTTATCACTTATCTTAACATTTATTTTTATTTTTGAAAGTAAAGATGAAAATCGTACGATGCTTTACGGTATTTACAATAATTAAGTATTCGTTTGTTTTTTTACAGAATGTTATAATCCTTCATGTTATGCAAGTATTGCTTTTCCTTGTCGTAGCGATCTCGGACTGAAGGGTCGCGGGTTCGAATCCCGCCTCGGGCTTTGCATTTGTGTTCGTCCTTTCATCTCTTATCATAACCATATTTAATTTTCACAGTTATAATAACGTTAACTTCAATAGTGGTCGCTAATGACATTATATTGATGCGACCTTAAATAACAAACAAAAAAAGTATTGTAAACAGCATATCGGTTACTAAGAGAGGCCCAGGTAGATCCTTACCACAGCCAGAAAGGGGGAGGGCGCACCACTGAAAAGTAGCCCCGACTCTCAAGAAAGGTTATCTAACTAGTAGTACGAGAAGGTCTGTGCCATTTTGTAGCACCACTTCTTAACTTTCTCGTTTCTACTTAGAAAATACAAAGTTATGAAATGCTGCAGGAAAAAGTGGCATATTTCAACAGAACATGTTTTATGGGTCTTGATTTCCGAAAAAGTGGATTTTTCTCGCTCCTGTATGTTTATTAACTATTTTCTCAAGTAAGTACATGCCATAGTCAGATATCACGTTTTGTGGGTGCTTAAAACCGAGAGTGTGTTTTTCATCAGGTATCTGTTCATTTAACACTAAAGCCTCAACCACGCTCATACAAGATTTTCACCAAAATTGATATTCCCCCATCGATCTGACTGATGTCGCAGCCCCTCTGATTTGAAACGGTATTTTTAATTTTTGTGAGTTCTTTATATGAAACCTCCAACATTTTTCAAATTGTCCCAAAAATAATTTTTTTATCCAATAGAGCAAAGCTTGCTTAATTACATAGCGTAGATCCGATTTTCAATAAAACTTCAATTTCGAAAACGGCAAAGTTCAATTTTTCGTTTTGAATGTGTCCTACTCAATATTAAAGATACAGCTTTGTTTCTAAATGCAATCTCCAGCATCTTTATTTTATTAAAAAGAACTACAATTAGCATACTTCACTTGAAATTTTATCTCTTGAAATTTTTCGTTTATTGGCTTTTTATACCATCTTTATAGAATTATCTATGGTATTATGATAAGTGCTTTGGAACATCACCACTGGTACCACTGAGATGAATTACTCTGAATAACTTTTTTATTAAAAAAGTTATTCAGAGTAATGAATTTGTGAATATTTAATAAATCTGGAGATGAAATAAATATTTATGAATTCAAGGTTTATTTTAGTAAAGAATATAGGGCAGGCTTCTTCCATGAACTTGTAGAACCAAAATTATTGATGATAATATGAAATGAGTGATTGTGAAATGATTTGGCAAGGTGTTGATCCATAGTATTCAAGAAGCTCTTAACAGGTACATTTGCTCTGATTTCAATATGCATTCTTTAAAACGTTCTTAATCACTTTTTTAATTTTTTTTTAAGAAATACAAACATTTCTTCTCTGCATTGCAGAAAAACTACTTGTATTTAGAATGAAATAAAGGAACAATTATTTTTGAAATAAGAAGTACTTGTGAACAGTAAGACACGGTTGAAAGAGAAGGAACAAATAAATATTTACACATAAAATTTACCAAATCCCAATTGTACAAAGGTTTATTCAACAAATGCAATTACACTGCTGATTGACACAATACATAACAGACAAAAACTTACGTACTTATTTACACTTGTTCTAATTGTTTTTTTAAATAGATCCTAGAATCATAGTAACATATGAAATAACTGAAATTATGATTTTATTTCAAATAAAATAATTGTTTTATTTTACACAGAAACTGTTAATAGACTAGATTGTCACAAAATCAATTTGTGGCTACATGCCAATCACATTTTACTTCTCATCTTTTATGTAGATATTATGGATGGTATCTAAATTTCTGAAGATTAATTGAAGAGCATTGAAAAAATATAACTGTAATTCTCATCTGCATACTCATTTGAGTGTTATAAATACTGAGAGTGACTAGATAATATCCATTCAATTACTTAAAGGTAACAAGAGCTTAACAAAATTATAAGTAAATATCGCATTTAGTTTCATCTTGAACCAAGACAAAATTATAGCCAGAAATGCTCTTGCAGGTTTTTATGTAAAAGTTAATAATCCATTCTCCCCAAGAGTCATTTGAAAAACCCTTGAGAACTTTGATAAGAATTACTATTACAGCTAATTCACACTAACTTGAATGATTTGCAGTGCAACTTGTTCATGCAATGTAGTTTTTATGTATTTCCATTGTATTTGCTTTCTAATATTTGAATTAAATTAAACCATTGGAGATGAGAGATCATATAACTACATTGCAGTAAGCACTGCATTTCAAATTGAGCATATACCCATGGATGAAGAAGACCTGTGTTTGCAAGAAGCAGTAAAGGTCACTTTTGTTCCAGCACTGTGTGTGAATAACTGGCACATATAATTATACACAATATCTATTTATTAGACAAGGAAAAATAAAGCAAGAAAGAAGAAAAAAGAATGAAAGAAAATATCTGGGAGAATGATATTAACAAGTTATTTGATCTACAACAACTCTTCTAGATTTACCACTGCATAAAATAAATAAAAGGCAAATTGACTGAAGAGAGGAAAAATGAAAACAATGCATTGTGATTTTGAAGTTTAAATGAAGGTGACATGCAAATAGTAAAACCA